>JANAVB010031019.1:15029894-15097394 GCA_029216955.1 Iris pallida | reverse complement strand
ATATTGTTTAGTGATATTTTAAATAAGTTAAAATTTGTAGTTAATATATGTAAATCTATATATGGACACCATTATATATATATATATATATATATATATATATATATATATATATATATATATATATATATATATATATATATATATATATATATATAACCAACCATATATGCATTGGTTGCACTGTTCTTGCACATGGAACAGAGGAAATTCAATATAAAGGTTATATGTTTCTCTAAAATATTGTTTTCCAATATAAAGGTTATATGTTTCTAAATTAATATTCTGTTGTGAATGTATACCAATATAAGTCAAAAATATTTTTCTTAGAATTTTAGAAATACAAGAATAAATTTGGGATTTATTTTTGATATTGTTTAGTGATATTTTAAATAAGTTAAATTTTGTAGTTAATATATGTAAATCTATATATGGACACCATTATATATATATATATATACATATATATATATATATATATATATATATATATATATATATATATATATATATATATATTATATGTAGATTATATGTATATGTAAACCATATATTAAAGAAGGAAAGAAAAAAAAAATATATATATATATATATATATATATATATATGTATATATATATATATATATATATATATATATATATATATATATATATATATATATATATATATATATTATATGTATATGTAAACCAACCATATATGCATTGGTTGCACTGTTCTTGCACATGGAACAGAGGAAATTCAAAAAAAAATCCGCTTGTGATATTCCAAACTTTCGAGTACTTGATCGATTTTCCAATCGATCAAGTACGAATCTTTTAAATCCAAAATTTTCCTACCCTATCCTAATCCTATTATCCCCAAGATCACGATGAATCCAACCTTTAAATGCGGCTAAATCTGATTAAAAATCAGATTGAAATGGGGTTAATCACTCGATATAAAAAGCGAGGTCGAGAGAAAAACTTTGAAAAAACTCTATACCTCTTAACCTACGGCCACCCCGGAGACTTCCTCCATACTAGGCGACTCTTCCAAATTCCTGCACCGCCGTGCCGTCACCGAAAAATTACCGTAGCAGTCGTAGAAGCGCACATCAGCAGCGAAAAATAGAGTATACTCTGTTTTTCGAAACAACCAGGTACCCTACTTTCGAGCTTTACTTCTTCAAATCTGTTTGACAAAATCTTGAACCAAAAAATCCTATATAGAGCCCACATAACCCTCTCGACTCTACGTTAACTAATTAGTTCGAGAATTAGTCAAGTGATCAGTTTAGAAAAATCGATCAAAATATTGGGGGGAAACGGTTTTGAAAACAGTTTCTAGGTATCCCAAATACCGATGTCCATGCCCAGTTTTCAAGCAACCTATTTAACATTTTTTTTGCAAACTAATTAAACAATCTTGAAGACAACCTATAGGACTTCATAACCTATTCTGTATTTTCAAATTTCATTAATTATGTGCAGAGAAATCAGTTTTTTAAAATCAAGAAAAACTTATGTAATTCTGTTTTAAAAACTCTCTGATATGCCATGCGCCCCGACAAACTGGGCGACATGGTCACGAACCGAAAGCATCAAAAGGTGCGTATCGACTTTGCGGACGTGTAGGCTTTGACAGAACTCGATTTCGTCATGTGTGTGCGACGAATTTGATGTATATCCGTCAAATTTATCGTATCGGCCTTTTTCGAAATTATCCAATTACTTGGTGCACGTTCGTCAAATCGAGACGAAACTTACGCCAAAAAAACCGTATCAATTTTTTGGTCCTGTATGCTAAGTTTGGTCCGATTCTAAGACAGGTGACCGGATCGCTGTTTTGCGGGCCCACGATTCGATTCAACGAACGAAATTGTGCACGGTCCATCGAAATTCAACTTTGGATATACCGTTGGGTTCATCTCGTTAAATCGGACCCAAAGACATATAGCTTGATGACTTTAGAGACCATAGACTCTGGCATACTTTTCGGTGCAAAGCGGGTCCAACGGCGGACACCGTTTTGACCCAAAATTATCGTATTGCTCTTGTGTCCATAATTGGACTTATGGATAGGCTATCCTAGCTATTTTACTTATTCTGGGAATATTGGCAATGTCTGTTTCAGCATCCGGAGTCGTTTGCAGAAGTTGGATTTTTGGTGACTTGTTAATTGGTTAGTTAGTGTGGTTCTACGCACTACATCAGGCAAGTACACATTGCTAAACTTTACAGTATTTACATGATTTTCTATATTTTCATTCTTTCTTGCTTGGTTACATATTTCTCTTACTTCGTAGTTACTTTCTAGTTTTACGTACACGTAGATTATTACTCTTTCTTTTCTCATGTTACTCGCCATATTTTTCTATCGTGTTCATGTCAAGTGATAATATTGCTTAGCCTTTGTCGTATCCCTTTGACATGATTGAGCTGGACTTGACTTGTTGACTTATTGACTTGACTTGCCTTGACTTGACTCGTAGTTCTAGGCGAGGACCTTGTGATAGAGATGACTATACTTGACCACTCTCTGTTGTGAGCCCCCACTGAGCTGCGATAGAGACTTACTATAGGTTGTGAGCCCCCACTGAGCTGTGATCTATAGGGCCGTGACCCCCACTGAGCTGTGGTTTATTCTGATTTACTTTTAGTCATGTTTATCAGCACGATTCTCGACGGCATGCCACTTCCTTATATTTTAATCATGTACTACCATGCAGTCTTTATTTCTTGTACTATTTTATATCCTTCCTTGCATGTTATAACTGTTATAGCTGGCAAGTATATTACATGTCTTGCTAGTCCTCTGAGGACCTAGTGATCTCTCCAGGCCTAGTTAGAGAGGAGGGCTATCCCGAGATATACAGTTGAGTCGAGACAGTTGACGTACCTTCGCAGGAGGACGAGATAGTGGTCGAGGACTTCTCTTGAGACATGTTTATATTTAGGCTTGCTATTTTATCTCCTTTATTTTTAGTGGACATGTAGTTGATACTTTGTTTCCTTTTTACTGTTGTTTCGAGATATTTTACCCGCACAATTATTATTTCTATTTCATGTTGGACAGATCTTTTTCTTTAGTATTATTTTATTGGACTTGATATATCGTGTCTTATCTGTATGGATGAGATTAACTGTGACCTGTGACTTGTATTATATTGCTGGGTTGTTATCATGATTTACAGCTTACGCATTTCGCTAATGGACTTACTTTGAGATTTGGCCCATTGGTGAAGTGTTGCTGGCATGTACCATATCCTAGTCCTATACATATTTTGGGACTGGGGCGTTACAAGAGTATTAACTCAATTGGTATCATGTGCAAGCATATGCGAAGTTCCTTGTGATCAAAGTATCGCCTTGCGATGAGTTAAAGCATAGGCATGATAGTTTGAGTTAGTGGTTAGTTTAAGGTAACATAAAATATTTGCATGGTTAGCTCAGACGAGATGATTGTGCAATGATGATAAGGTGTCTGGCCGCATTAGTTTGGCAAAACAATGGGCAAAATGGCTTAAGTTGTGTGGGCTCTAGATTCCTTCTCTTCTACTCCTTCATGTCTAATAAAATGTATCATTATGTGCTGGAATTGGTATTGAATCCACGGGCGTGGTTCGAATATGTAAAGGTTTTAGTGCGTTTAGAACATTAAAATAGAATATTGAATAATTGAGGCAAATATGCATCAAGTGCATATGTCACGGTAGGATATGAATGGTAAAACATTGAAATGAAGTATTGAGGCATGCATCAAATGCATGACTGTAACAACCACTTTCCATCATAAGGATATTTTGGTAATTTTACATGTTAATTATTTTATATATATATATTATTTTATATTACTTTTTGCTTAGAATTATATTAGTTTCAGTTAGTGGCTAGCCAATTAGATTTTGCAACTGTTAGTATTAACTATTGTTAGTAATAACTTTATAATTAGAATTAATTAAGCTTAGTTGTCATGAAAAGAATATTTCATTTATTTGTAGAGATTCCTTCCTTTAGTTAATTAGATTCCATTCATAAAAAATGGAGAGGGACAAACTTAATATTTTGGCATGAGCAAAACTTTACTATAAGAGATAATTTCTAATTAGGGATTCATTCATTCATTCCATTTCACTCATTAGTCTCATTTTTTCTAAAACTTCTTCTTCCCCAAGCAAACCCAATTCCCTACCAATTCCACTCAATCAACTTCCAATTCCACTCATCCTCACTATCATGAAGGCCTAGAGCATTAGAGAGCACAAGAAGATCCATAGGAGAAGAGCTTGCTAGGAGATCGTGTCCGACTCATCCTTTCGTGTCTAAATTCATAATTCAACAAAGAGGCTACCAAAATACTAGATAATTCTCTCGATTTTATCAAATTCATGGTTAGGAACACCTCTTGGTCAGGTAGGAACCCTCATATGGTTAGATTTGACTTCCCAATGGTAGATCTAGGTACTAGAAGCCCTCAATTTGGTGGATCTAAGTTGGTATCATGATTTTGGGACACAATTTGGAAAGAACCCCAATTGTGTCCATTAAGTGTGTGTATTGTGTCATAATGAGGACTATTGATGTTTATTTGATGGTGTGAAGGTATTCTTGTATCCAAAATTGGACACGTAGAATCCGTATTGTAGGACCATTTTGTACCTCTAGAGGGGGTGAATAGAGTGTGTGTGTGTGCAGCGAAAATAATCACTACTTAAATTTTTTTAGCAGCTATAAACTATGGAAGATATAAGACAGTGAATAAATACAGTAAAGTAAGAGATCAGAGAATCAAACTGAGTGACACAACAATATATACTGGTCTCCTACTGAGAGGACTACTCCAGTCTCGAGTACTCTTGCTCGATGTTAATCTACTATGCACAAGCTAAACGAGAGCTTGTAGTCTTTTACAATATCGTGCTTGGTGACGAGCGCACGACTGACTCCACTTGATTTCAAAAATTGGAACATTTTCTGAATTGTAAAATCTGATACAACTCTTCTGAACTAAAACTCTAGATTAAAACAGAACTATACTGGCTTTGGCTAAAGAGTGGTATAGGCTAAATTTGAAAGCTTTTGCTCGAGATAAACACTTAAAGAGATAAAGAAGAAAGAATGAATGAGTGATTTAAAATAGTGAGAATTCTTCTCTATTTATAGTGTTTTTGTTGATCGAGCTCGGACAGAGTTCAGATGCATGAATCTCGCAAACGAATGTTGTATGCAGATTTGGTGGGAACTAATTTTTGAATTTACCCAGACTGAACTTGGATCGAACTCAGTCAGAATTCTGTCAGGGTCAGAATACTATAAATGGGCCAAATTTGCATAGGCTTTGGGCCTTTTGGAATTTTGGACTTTTTGGATTATATAGGTAGGATTATTTGGATATGTGGACTGAGAATAACCTAAGCCAGTACTAATCCTATCAATCTCACAAGTTTTTCATAGACTCAAATAAAATTGAAAAATACAAAATAAAATATAAAAGTCTTTGTCTGGATTCCAGTGCGATATTGTTCTTGATGACAATGCGATGTCTGAACTTGAAGTAGTAGGATATAGATGCAGTAGACATTCTTCTTCTTTGAAACCTGCAAACCTGTAATAGTTTGTATATCTTGCGTATCGACCAAAGTTATCGTTGATTATCAAAATCAGGTGTGATCATTAACCAATGGACCAACAATCTCTCCCATTTTAATAATTGACAAACTTTGAGTCTATACCAAAATATAAAACAAATATAAATTTGAAATATATATACCTTAATTATTGTTCTAAATTGCGCAAAAAATGTTGGTTTACTTTTTCTCTCCCTTTGTCATTTGCTCAAAATATGGCTCCTCCACAATATGTGAAGCCAACAATAACAAAGAAAAATGCAGAGTAATATCCAAAAATAGTGACAAGTAATAATAATCCAGTATTTTCTTAAGTGATAACATCAGTAGTAGCAGTAAAATATGAGAAATAGATGAAAACAACTAATCTAGCATAAAAGCAACTACAGCTGATAAGGAGTTCAAAGTACATAAACAACTAGAATTGAAACATCGCAATGTACTATAGAAGTCCAAACTGAATAAATAAAAGTATCACTACAAGAGATCATCATCAACTAGAACATGTCTACATACAAAAAAACTAAGCCAAATACTGAATCATATCTCAGCATCATCACCGAGGTGATCAGTAGGCAGTTGAGGATCAACATAAGCTGTCATCGGATCAAAGAGTCTGAAGGTGGTATGATCCTCAAGTCTTGGTCCGTCGAAGGTGGGATGACAGAGATAGGAGCTGGAGCCGAGGGATGATGTGCCAAAGTGTACTGAATGTCCACCAGGCTATTTCTCAAGACTTGGGCCTGAGAAATGTGATAGTACTCAGCATCGTTGAAACGAGTCATATAGGTCTTGTAACACCCAGTTTTCCAAAAGAGGGTAATTTTGAAATTTTGTAATTATAATTATTATTTAATGATATTTATTTCATATTATGATTTTTAGTGATTTTTAATTATTTTTAAACTATTTAAATTCATGACTTGAGATTTTAGGTGGTTTGCTAGTGAACCGTAGAGACTGTCTATCCTAGAGCCTAGCCATGTGATTAGGGTATTTAGACATTTTTGGGGTTATTTGATTTTATTATAATTTATTGAATTTATAGGAATTTTTAGGATTTATTTTGGAATTGTTTGGATGAGGGTTGATTAGGTTGACTTTAACTAGCAATGACCTTGGTAGGCTAACCTAGAAGCTAACCCTAGCTGTGTTTAGACTTGGTTAGGTTATGCAACCCTAGTTAGACTAGAGTTGACCTATGGTTTGATTATTTGACTCAAGTTAGAATTTAAGTCATAAGCCATGACTTGTGGTTGCACCTTAATCAATAACTTAGCCTTAAAAGCCCATAGGCCCACACCACTAGCTAAACCCTAACCCTAACAAGTCTTGGCCAGCCACTACACCCATTGGGAATCCCTCCCTATAAGTATCCTCTTAGAAATTAGGGCTAGCCTCTTAGGAAGAACAAAGCTTTGGAAGAGGTGAGTCTCCATCTTCAAAAATCCCTAGAAAATCCATTTTACCTCCTTTTTAATCCAAACAAATTGCAATAGGTTCTAATTATTGTTTTATTGCTGTTGGAATTTGTTGTTCTCAGTTTTCTATCAATTTGAAGGAGTTTGGTGGCTTTTTGGAATCCTCATTGGAAGGGGTTTTTGAGTTGGAGAACACCATAGGTAAAATCCTAATCCACCTATTAAAATTCTAGTTTCTTTGCATGTAGACCTAGCCCTAGGTGTCCTGGTCCTGTAGGTATTCCTAGACCTAGGTTTTGTGTCCATTTCGTGTCCTAAATGGACACGTATCAGCCTATAGACATAGGTGTTTGATGAAATGTCCCAAAGGACATTTCGACCTGATTTTAGGAAACTTTTTGAATAGAAACTTAGGGTTTGTTGTTGCTTATCATTTTCTGTAGGACTGAGCTTGTGATTGTGTCGTGTCGTGTTGAGATCTGGATACGAACACGCTGTTCTGACACAGTGCACATTGCCCTGCTACTCGGGGGCAATTACTCCCTGTACACGACACTTCTGGACACGAATTTTGGTGTGGACACATTTTTAGTGGTGGCCCATGCAGGTCGAGTTTATGTAGTGGTATTCGAATTAGAGTATCACTACAGCCTGCAGTAGAATTAGGATACATATTTTGAAGGTACTCAATCACAGTTAGGATTCCTTGAAAGATTCCTGGGACGACCCTTGAGAATCTTATTTAAACTTCAATTTGAATCGTTTCCCTTGTTTTGTTGCTCTCACTCCTTGATTATTGAATTTGATTTTGTTGGATCGTTGTTGATTTGATTTTTCTATCGAGATGAATTTTTATGGCCTGAGTTACGATATTTTTCTGATAACATATGTCGACGGGAATACAGGGATGGTAAAACGTCTACTTGGTTATGGGACCTAGAGTTTATTGCAGCTGTATTAGCTGGCATGGCGGAAACATAGAGACCTGACTTCGGATGTACGTATCTTGGTTATGAGATTTGGAATTCCTCGCAGCTATACTAGTCGGCATAGCGAGAATTCCAGACGACATGATTATAGAGGTGCATGCCCTTGTTATGGACTCTACCGTTTATCGCGGCCTTGCTTACTAGCGTGGCGGGGATTCTGAGTATCATAATTTTTGGACAGATGCATATGATTATCAGATTGTATCTTGGAAAGGTTTTTAAATATATCGTCTCCATCTTCATTCCAGTTATTATAAATTGTTTCCATCATTAAATAATTTAGGAGTAGAGACCTTTTTAGCTTTATAGAGCTTATGCATATGTAGTTCTTTCTTAGTGTAATAATTTGATGACTTGTGATTAGGCCCTTGTCTTAGGAATGATAGTATAGCCTGGCTTTAAATAGTGATTCTTGTAGCTAGTTCTCCTTTGTTGATATTTACTAGTTTTCAGCCTTGATGATTGATTTATTTTTCTTTTCTTTTCTTTTTCTTTCAGTATGGCACCCATGACCCGAGCCCGTCGCCTGAGAGCAGCTGCAGCTACTGAGAGTGTGCCTCCACCTCCTACTGTTCAGGAGGTAGTTATCCCTCTATCTGATCAGGGGGTGGTGGCACCTCCTGCCATTGAGGAGATGGTGGGAGCCTCGCCAGAGAGTCTTCCTTCATCTCCTGTCGTTCAGGAGAGAGCTGCAGATTTGCCTGAGACCGAGAGCCCTTCCCTACCCTCTGTACTCCATACTGTACCACCCGGAGGTTTGCTACTTGACGCAATCCAGGTGTTTGTATTTTTCCAAGAAAGGTTGATGGAGTCACAGAGAGTTCATGAGGAGGCCATGAGGAAGAAAATATAGAGGTTGCTACGTCAGAGGGACTCTGTGCTTCTAGGAGGAGAGCCTAGCTCCAAGAGGGCGAGGAGCAGTACCCAGTCCTACCCAGAGTTTGAGGAGTACCCATTTATCCAGCCGATATCATCATACCAAGCCTAGTCTCCTGTCCAGCAGAGGCCAGCTGAGCCAGAGCCTATCTGTGCCTACTGCAAGAAGTCTGGACACAAGTGGAGAAACTGTAGAAAGAGACTGGGATTGTACCTAATCTGTGGGTCAGCTGCACACTGGATGCAGTACTGCCCTGATAGATCTGCTCCAACCAAGGCCCTGCTTCCAAGAGGGAGTTCTAGTTCTCAGACCTAGCTGGAGGTGAGTTTTGACCTAACCTTAGTATTTCCTTTTTGAGAATATTTGATGCATCCCTTGCTCGTATGTTTGATACCTTGTGATTGCCTAGTACAGTAGCATGTTGGTATAACTAGATGAGACCCCAGACTGATATTGCATGCCATGACCCCATAGGTTACACTTTTCAACTGTATGATTTAAGATAGATTTCTGAGACTATGATTGATGGGGGTTTAACCTAGAAGGCCTGCTACCATCTTAATTTCGAGGACGGAATTTTTATAAGGTGGGTAGGATTGTAACACCCAGTTTTCCAGAAGAGGGTAATTTTAAAATTTTGTAATTATAATTATTATTTAATGATATTTATTTCATATTATAATTTTTAGTGATTTTTAATTATTTTTAAACTATTTAAATTCATGACTTGAGATTTTAGGTGGTTTGTTAGTGAACCGTAGAGACTGTCTACCCTAGAGCCTAGCCATGTGATTAGGGTATTTAGACATTTTTGGGGTTATTTGATTTTATTATAATTTATTGAATTTATAGGAATTTTTAGGATTTATTTTGGAATTGTTTGGATGAGGGTTGACTAGGTTGACTTTAACTAGCAATGACCTTGGTAGGCTAACCTAGAAGCTAACCCTAGTTGTGTTTGGACTTGGTTAGATTATGCAACCCTAGTTAGACTAGAGTTGACCTATGGTTTGATTATTTGACTCAAGTTAGGATTTAAGTCATAAGCCATGACTTATGGTTGCACCTTAATCAATAACTTAGCCTTAAAAGCCCGTAGGCCCACACCACTAGCTAAACCCTAACCCTAACAAGTCTTGGCCAGCCACTACACCCATTGGGAATCCCTCCCTATAAGTATCCTCTTAGAAATTAGGGCTAGCCTCTTAGGAAGAACAAAGCTTTGGAAGAGGTGAGTCTCCATCTTCAAAAATCCCTAGAAAATCCATTTTACCTCCTTTTTAATCCAAACAAATTGCAATAGGTTCTAATTATTATTTTATTGCTGTTGGAATTTGTTGTTCTCAGTTTTCTATCAATTTGAAGGAGTTTGGTAGCTTTTTGGAATCCTCATTGGAAGGGGTTTTTGAGTTGGAGAACACCATAGGTAAAATCCTAATCCACCCATTAAAATTCTAGTTTCTTTGCATGTAGACCTAGCCCTAGGTGTCCTGGTCCTGTAGGTATTCCTAGACCTAGGTTTTGTGTCCATTTCGTGTCCTAAATGGACACGTATCAGCCTATAGACATAGGTGTTTGATGAAATATCCCAAAGGACATTTCGACCTGATTTTAGAAAACTTTTTGAATAGAAACTTAGGGTTTGTTGTTGCTTATCATTTTCTATGGGACTGAGCTTGTGATTGTGTCGTGTCGTGTCAAGATCTGGACACGAACACGCTGTTCTGACACAGTGCACATTGCCCTGCTACTCGGGGGTAATTACTCCCTGTACACGACACTTTTGGACACGAATTTTGGTTTGGACACTGTTTAGGTGACTGACACGAGGCTCACAAATTTTCATGGGGTTTTGTTTAGTGGTTTGAGAGCAATTGCACGCGCACGGATCACGCACTGTGTGCACACGCGCAGTTTTGCCTCACTGATGCGCACGAATCGACACGACACGGGCACACGTGGTCACGATGCAGGCTATGGGTCACGTTCCCTTATCCTAGGCGAACCTACAGCCACGAGCACGTGTCCTAATTCATGTCGTGTTGTGTCCACGAACACAGTGAACACGTGCACGACGATTGTTTCAGCCTGTGCACTGTTTTGTGTTTTAGGTGACTGGACACGTTTGTGTCCACTTTGGTGGACACAAACACATCACATGACACGTGTGCAATGTGTTTATATGTTACCAACCTCTGTTTTAGGTTTTTAAATTAATTTTCCATTTTGATTCTCATTTTTCCCCTATTTACTGATTTACTTAGTATCAGTTATATGCTGTTCTGTCCAGTTTTGATAATTTGATTTTGTCAGCCTTTTTAACCTAATTTACACTGTTAATTACTTGTAATTAAGTCTCATATATGTGCACCAATGTGATTTCTATTAGTGTGTCGAATTTGGGGTGGTTTTGAGGTGTTTTGAGTTCAAAAAACTGAGAATGCTAGTAGGGGCTGAAAACTGATTTTTGAGTTGATGTTGTAAACTAATTTTGGGTTATTTGTGAACAAATTTTGGGAAGATTGTGAGCTGAGATGATTGTTACTATTTTTAAACTAAATTGTGGACCCTTAAACTGTTTTGAGGTTGTCTTTAAACTAGAAATCATGTGTGGACTGAAAACTGGAAAATGGTGAATGTTTAAACTGATTTTGGTTTCATGTGAACATTGGAATGATTCCAATGTTGTGTAATTCTGGGAATGAAGTGTGGCTGGACTGAATTGGGTTTCTAAACCTGTGGTTGTGAACACACATGGTTAGCCTATATCCCTATCACACATACATACCCTTCACTGTCAACTGATAACACTGATTATTTCTCATATACACACTGTAGAAACTGGAAATTGCAAGCTGACATTGACACTATTATGAGCACTGTTTGGTAGATTCATTATTGGAGATTATGAGATTCAATTAATGGAAAAGGTTTAGAATGAAAGCAATATGTACATTCAAGCACTGTTTTTTTGTGAAAAAAGAACCTGAAACTGGAACTTGGTTGCATTGCAAAAATGTATATTTTACATTCACATCTATACACAATATTTACACATGCTAGTATTCCTATACACCCTATACTATGGCACCCTCTATACACATTGTTTTCTGCCATGTCCTGACACCCACTCTATGCTTGACACAGTCACATTCAATACCATGGTTCACTTTGGGCACTTGCCACATGCACATGCCACTGATTTTGTTTCATGAGTTAACTGAGATTGAATGAATGACCTATTCATTGGTTAAATGATTAATTCAATTTAAATTCAATAGGCTTTATATTGTGAATGGAATAATTAGACTGTGAATGGATTTCGAATAGCCATGACTGTAGCTAACTGTTTAATAAAACCTGAGTTGGAATGGTTTCCAGTTTTGTGTTAAAACCTGAGAATAGCTTTAACTATGTTGTTTAGTTGTGAATTGATTTCCTTTCATTTATTTTCATGTTTGTGAACTGTTATGGGGTTGTGTTGAAAATTGGTTTTCGATTCACATTTCACTGTTATCATGCTCATATGCACACTGAGTGTAAATCTGAATTCTGAATTTTTACACACTGTTAACCTTAGTTTAATTGCAAAACTGAGATTCAAAGTTCTGTCAACTGTTTATTCCAGTTTTTACTATGGGTTATTTGAACTGAGAATAGGATATTGCACATTGTCCCTGTCACTGATTTTTACCTGTTAACTGAGATTTTCATTCCCAATTACCTGAAATCTGGACTGTTGTAAACTGGTCTGGGTTTCCCTTATGAACTGAGTTTGAATGGGGAGGGTGTAAACTGATTTTTTTTTGGGTTCCTTTAAAACTGAGTTTAGTTGTAATGAACTGATTTCCCTTTTCATTTTACTTCAAATGTTGTTCTTCTAAAAACCTGAGTTCTGATTCCTTAAGGCTGAGATCAAGTGAATGCTTAATTCATGTTAGAATGTCTATGTGATTACTTGAACTGTCAACTAGACAATTGATTTCCTCCCCTGTTTTTGCATTATGTTCCTGCACACTGTTTCATGCCACTCAAGTCACACATTTAATGCCTCACAGTTCACTCCCCTCACATCACTCTCACTAATTGACACAAGCTTTCACCCTTGAACACTCTATAGCTCACACCCTCTCATGACACACACACACAAGTCCACATAGCATGTTCACTCTAACACACACCTATTACACAGTCACACACTCACACCCTAACACCATTGCCATGTTCACTCTCTTACTTCACTAGTACACACACACCCATGCACTTGGACATATCTTGTGTCCCCCTCTCTATATACATATTTATATTTGTATGTATTACATATAATGTTGTGTGGTTCACACATGTGGCCTATATCTTAAATATGTGTATGTATATTATATTATGTAATATACCAATATGTGTTTTTCCTATTAGCCTGTCCAAATAGATATATGTGTATTCCTATATTAGGGTATATTATGATATCTATGTTTATCATATATTAGATATATATGTGTGTTGTATATAAATGTTTTGGGGGTTGACTTAGCATGGTTTGCCTATTGGCCCATGGTATAGCTTATTAGCCTATGACCTATGTGGTGTTTGCTTAGCTAGTGAGTCTAGATTAGACTTGTTTAGTCTTATTAGACCTAGAATGGACTAGTTAGACTAGTATAAACTAGTTTGACTTAGTTGACCAAGAGTTGACTTTGGTCTAGATTGACCTAGAATCATGTAGAATGCATAGTAGGACTTCATTATATCATTTTAGACTTGTTGTGACTTGTGCTGTTCTGATTAGGAGCCAGACACCTCTCCTCGGACAGTACATTTATTTCAGACACTCAGATACAGGCGAGTACATTCTCTGATCATTTTATATCCTGCTTAGAATTATTTTCTGTAGTAGATTACTTTACTTGTACTGTCACGTTGGTCACACGGATTAGTACTATACGAATCCCTTCTTGAGATGTTATCCTTAGGGAGCATCGGGTACTCTACGATCTGTGCGTTTCACTTACATAGCGTACCATATGCTTCCTTGGTTCTTTGATTACTTGTGACATATACCCTTATGATCACAGAGTCTCCTAGAATCTCTTATCCCATTTACTGGGTGTCCTAGAATCTCCTAGAACCCCCATTTTTGGGACTACTATGTACCACCCTTCGGGGTTATTACATAGAATCATAACATAACCTGTTTGGATTTTTGTGTACTGATTGGGGTACGGGAGAGTAGAAGTAGACATGTGAATAATACCCAAGTAGTATCTTATCAGAATCTCTTCCATAGTGTCTTATCAGAATCTCCTATGCCATTTACATGTCTATATTGTACTCTGACTAACTAGCCACATGTTAGATCTTTATTTATAGTAGATATTTCTATTACATCTTTCTCTCTCTGTTTATATACGGTACTTCTTTCAGTACTTGTATCTTACTTTACTGCATGATTATATCTTCTAACCTGCTATGAACTGTTGAGATGTACTGTACTCGCTCCTGTCCTGACTGGACCTGTTGAAAATATTACAGAGGACGAGGAGGAGGCCTGGGAGGATACCTTCCATGGGACAGCTCTAGCTGAGGACATCACCCCACTGCCTAGACTAGTTTAGTTAGGCCTTATCTTATTTTCATGTTGTCTTGAGACTGTTTAGCTAGATTTTACTTCTGTTCAGAGATGTTGAATTGTATATATTCTTTCTTATTCAGTAGTTGAGATATGTACTCTAGATATTTGCTGGGATATTATCTTAGACTTTTCTATCTTCAGTATTTCCTTGAGTTCTATATCATATCGTGTTTTTTTCCTCCTTAGTTGTGATTGAGTTCATTTACTGCTTAGTATTATATTGCTAGATGTATGTTGACCTAGGACAGCGTTCTACCACCGATACTACGGCGTAGGCTGGGCGTTGTGACGTTCTCGTACCCTCACAGTGGGTACGGGTCGTGACAGGTCTTGTGCCTCTGTCCCTGGAGGGTGACAAACGCATCGAACCTTTAGAAGAACTCGTCAAAGTGGCCTAGAGCGGTAGGAGCAGGAGCATCAGCTGAGCTGCGACTGGATCAGGAGCTCGAGCAGCGTCGAGTTGTAGTGGAGGCTGAGGGTATTTTCTAGATCTAGATAGCACAGTAGAAGACCCAGAAACATGACATATATTTTGGTTGATTCCAAATTTTGGGAATATTACCGCTAGATGCATAGGATAAATGAGGTTGCGGCCTGTCCTCGGACAACTGATGATGTTTACAATAACATTCTTGGGAAACAGAAAAGGAAACTCCAAAGTGAATATGATACATGGTCGATATCTCTAAAAAGGTGACCTCATCAGTAGATCCCGTCTTAGGTATCAATGCAGAATAAACAATATGATGGAGTTCATAAAAGTATTGGTTCAGGTGCTTTGTGTACAACCAAAACCGAGGGACCGGACTCGGATGACACATAGCAACCTTAAGAGAATCAAGGGTTATGTTTGGAGGGAATTGAACTTTGTTAATCTCGACTAGAGCTTCGCCGTTGTCAGGCATATGGAAGTGCTCACTTAAGTATGCTAAGTTAAACTGAAGTTTTTTTCACCAACACGAGAATAAATGTTGATGTCTGCCTCTTGCATATTGCAATAGAACATCCGAACAACATTATCATAAATATCACTAGATGTCTCAAGAAAATCTCGGAGTCCCAAATTTTCAAAGGTAGAGGCATATTCAAATATAACAGTAAAATTTATCAATTCTCTGGGGCAAATTTTTCGGTATCAAAATTGGTTAAACCATTAGTCCAAAATTTTCGATGTCGAAAATAGATTGGTGTCAAAATCCTCTTCGACGTTGGGACGAACGGGACTAAATACATTAATAGGTTCATACTCTGAAGTGGAGGATAAAGCCGCAGAATCTCTTTTCTTTCTTTTATAAAAATTGGGAACCATTGAAATTGAAATATAGAAATGAGAGAGTTATACCTCAAAATAGAGAATTAAAAGTGTAAAACCCTGATTTTCGAATTATTGGATTTTCGTCAGTGGTTGAGTTTTTATTGCAGCAGTGTTCCGTAGTTAGATAATTAGTGTAGTTATTATTATTATTTATTATTAGTATTAGTATTATTATTAATATTATAGTCGGATCAGGAAAATATTATTTTTAAAATTAATTATTGGATTTTTGTGTATGGCCTGTCCCGATCCCGTGTGCAGGGTTCGACCCCGAGTCCGGACACCAGACCCCATTTTTCGAACCCACCCTTGGTTTTTACATTAAAAACCTGAATTTAAATCTATATATATATATGGTTGGATTTGTAGGTATTAATAAAAATAATAATAATAAAACCCAAAAACTATTGTCCCCACTCGGCCAGGACCTGTTCCCCACGACCTGGCCAAGCCCCCCAATTTCTCCACATAACGCTCCTCTCCCTCCACTTCTTCTTCTCATTTTTCCTTAAGAGCCTACCTCCATCTCTCTCTCTCTCCCCTCATTCTCATTCCCTCTCACTCTTTCTCTCACTCTCAAACCCTTTCCCACACTCTCCAGAGCCCCTCCCGTGCCCTAGCCGCCGTGCCCGCCCGGCCAGCTCCGCTTTCCGGCGATCCCGACCCGCCGACTCCCATGTGTCGGACCCCCGCGCCCGCCTCCTACCCGAGCGCCGCCCCACGCGTCGTTTCCCGAGGCCGTGCGCCGTTCCCCGAGGCCGTGCGCCGTTCTCCGAGGCCGCGCCCGCCTCCGCCCGAGCCTTCCACGGCAGCCTTCCTCCAACGACCCCCGTGCCCGTCCGGCCAGCGCCTTCCGCCGGCCAGATTCGCCCCCGGCGACCCCGAGTCCCCCGTGCCGTTTTGGCCAGCGCCTCCCCGACGACCCCCTCGAGCCCTATCGGCTCCGCCCAGCGCTGCCCCAAGTTCTGCAGCGCTCCGCCTGCGCTGAAGCCGTGCGCCGCCCCTATGCCAGACCCTCGGGCCCCAATTTGCGCATTCCAGCGCTGCCCCGTGGCCACTGCCCCCTGTGGCTGGGCTGTTCCGAGCCGATTTCCGCTGTCCACGTGTTCCTAGACTGTTCTAAGTCAGCACGGATTATTATTTTTTTTCTATTTCTTGCATCTGAGAGCTCTAGCTGAGCAACTGAGGTGTAATCCCGTATCCCTGTGTCCCTCCCGTAGCTTAGTCAATAATGACACGGTCCCGACCCTGTTACGGGGATCGGCTTTAGTTAATTGTGTTAGGACGCGTTATTTTGGATCGGACACTTGTTTACGTTGCGGCTTAGTTTCTCTTTTAGTGTGGACTTTTCCTTTTAGTTCTGTGGTTATTTACTTTTGGGTTAATTGTTCATTATAGTTGTGGCTTATATTTTTCCCCTGAGTTTGGATATTCAATTTTGGGATGTTGTGGTTATGTGTTGGATGGAATTTGCAAGGTTGGAGCTATATGTATGTCCATACCGAATTTTCGTTGTATCGCCTCGTGGCTAGGCTGTCCTAGTTACAGAGGAGATGCTGCCCAAATTTTCCGTAAAATCTTTTCAAATAATATTATTTAATTAGGTTCATTAAATTAAAATCTATTTTCAAATCCGGTCTTTGCAAACGATTTACAAAATTGGTTTTGTTGGTTTTAAATACAGTTTTGTGAGTTTTGTATCCCCTGTTAGGCGACGACCATATCGGTCGGATGAGCCTCGGCAAAACGCAAACGCTACAGGGAATTCCTGTACGTTGAGGCGTTAGCCAGCAACGTGAGATTGCATGACCAAGTCTGAGATGCCGTTTTCTGCAAAGTCATATTTAATTTATATTATGTTTATTTTTAGAACTAGTTACTGGCCTCTAGTATTTTGGGTGCAGGGCTTCGGCCACCTGACTTGACCGCTTCACGGCATTTAGAGCTCGCTTCAGTTTTTATATTAAATTAATTAATTTGTTGTAAGGACATAAGCCCAGTTTTTTTTATTTTTCTGTGGCCCTGTATTGTGTAGCTTAGATTTTCTATTTCTTTTCTGGGTTGGATATTTGCGTAGCTAGACGCATAAATTATAATTGGGTATTAATTATTTCGTACAAAATTAATAATATTTTCTCATATTAAGTTAATGAATTAAGATTCCTAATAATTTAAACAACTTCATGTTTTCTCACTTAAAAGACCATTTAGTTTTATATATATTATTAAAAATACAAAGTCTTGCCAATTAAAGTGTAATTGCTATTTTTCAATAAATCAATAATCGGTTATTCCGTAAATTGATAACCAATATAGTTTACGACGTTAGACGGATTTCGTTAGATTAATTAAATAACTTAAAATCTGACTAGGGTCTGTTTTTAAAAATTGCAACTAGCACACCTAGATTTGGCTCATCTATGGTTCTAAATCAGGATTCTCAACTGTAGGATTTCGAGGACGTACTTGACTTCCTTCCCGGTACTGACATCCCAATCCAATCATACAAACAAAGACAAGTTACGGCTATGTTTTCTTGCATTTTATTTAGTAATTGTCATGATTGCATGCTTAAACTACATTGCTACACGGAACTCTCTCCTTGAGTTCAATTATTGATTATGGGAATATTGGGGGAGTAGTGTAGCGTTTATGACCAAACCCTCATATTACATTATTGCACGAGCTTACCCCTCTTACACACGGTGATAGGCCGTATCGCATCGCTAGGATGCGATTGTACAACCCAAGCCGGTCATAGACGTTACATATTCAAATCACATTGTTTCAAATATTGAATTGCTGAAAATTGCTGGAAAATATTGTTCAAAGTATTTCAACTGTTTAAAATTGTATCTTTTTATTATTACTTAGAATATCGGATTATGTACTCGTACTTGCTCCTTTCCTGACTGGATCCCCCCTACATAGGTGATATTGATGATGTTGAGCTATTGTTCAATAGCTACTATGACCCGGTATTATATCCTGTGGTGTTGCTAGAGTCCCCCTTGGAGGACGCAGAACCGGAGGCTGATGAGCCGACCGTCTAGCTAGTTGCTTTCTAGATTTTTAGTTTTATTGTATTGGAGTTTGTTGATTTGAATTTAGTACTTTATTTCAGTACTTTCATTTCCAGTTGTACTTCTCTTTGTTGAATGTTAAAAGTTTTAAAAAATTTTGTATATTCAAGTTGTGACAAATGTATAAATGTTATTGTGAATACCTGCATATAGAACAGCTTACTGCCGCCGTCTCACAACGGTGCAGGCTGGGCATGATCCGGTTCGACCCAATAATTTGGGATCGGGTCGTGACATATTTTTAGTGGTGGCCCATGCAGGTCTCAAAACAACAACTTAGGTAAACATATCTAGAAACAATTAGAACACTAGAACATTAATTTGTCACAACATAGGACCGGAATATACTATAAGTAAGTATTTTTATTTGATTATAGACTGGTAGGATACCTTGCTTATGTATTGCATCCTAAACCTTCCAGAGTATGGCCAAAGGAAAGACCACCCGCTCCGGCCCTGCTGAAGATGAGGTGTCATCTACCAATCACACCCCACCTCCTCAAGCACGCTGGGACCCTCCTCCCTTGCAGCTGACTGACCGTCCCCACACTGCACCAGCATCCTGCCCCGTTTATGCTACTACAGCGCAAACGGCATAACCTGCACTTTCCCGAACTGAGCCACAGTCCCCTGTGGTAGTGCCCGCACCAGCTGCCCCACCAGTACCGGTGGACCCCACCGAGCTCGTAGGCCTTCTACGAGGAGTACTGGAGGCCCAGAGAGCCCGAGCTGAAGCCCATCGCGAACAGACCGCAGCCCAAGCTGAAGCCCATTACGAACAGACCGTGATCATGAGAGAAGGCATGGAGAATTCCCGCAACGTGGCTATGGCTGCCCTCGAGAGAGGAGGAACAGCTCAATCGGAACCAAGGCCTGCTAAGGTAAACATAAATCTAAGAGTTAATTTATGTATCATTAAGGCCATTCAATTTGATAGGAGACATATTATTATGTGAAGGTCGGCACTATCGAGAACTTTAAGAAGCAGGACCCTCGACCCTTCAAAGGAACCGAGGGAATCATCTATGCCGACGAATGGCTCGACAGCATGGAGCATCTCCTCAGCGTCGCTCGACTACCCGACGACCTCCATGTCAAAGCAGTAGGACTCCAGCTGCGAGATGTAGCAAGCACCTGGTATCGGAATGAACCCCGACTCCTGGACAAGCAGCTTGACTGGGACACCTTCAAGAGGTTGTTCCGCAGGAAGTTCTTCCCAACATCAGAGTTGCGGGAGATGGAAAGACAGTTCCAGGATCTGAAGCAAGGAAACATGACGGTTGGAGAGTATGCGGCAGAGTTCGGCCGACTTAGCCGCTTTGCCAAGAACTTGGTTGCTGACCCCACTGATCGTGCTGAGAGATTCAGGTATGGACTAAGGAAAGATATTCGCACCCCTGTGATCGCAGGTGGCGCCAAGACGTACGAAAAGATTTTGATACGAGCTCATGATGTGGAGAAGAGCCAGCCTTCTCGTTCAAAAAGGGATTATCCTGGAACTAGCAATTTCCAGGATAACCAGAAGAGGCCCAACCACAACAACAACAACAACAGGCCTTCTCACCACCAGCAGCAGCACCATCAGGCAAGGACCAGTGACAAAGCGCCTCAGAAGCAGATCCCTGTCTGCGACTTCTGCAAGAGGCCTGGACATCAGACGAACATCTGCAGGAAGAAACTGGGACACTGTCTAGTTTGTGGGTCTGCCACCCACCAAGTGAGGGACTGCCCCACAGCATTCACCTGGACTGGAGCAACTCAGCAAAGAGCTCCTCTACCCACTCAGCAACAACGGTTCGGGCAACATCAGCAGAAGACCGGACAAGCTTTTGCCCTAGTAGTAGACGAGCAAGAACCAGAGCAGGAACCCACCGCTGATGTCATCACAGGTTCCATCATCCTGTTCTAGCATTATTTGATTCGGGTGCATCACACAGTTTTAAATCATCAAAGTTCATTTTTGTACATCATCTAGTTATAGGATTTAGCAAGATGATAAGTATAGTTATGACCGGTGGTGGACCCATACCCATCACCGAGACATGTAACTGCCCCATAACTATTTCAGGCCACAAATTCTTAGCACCCTTACTTGTGATGCCCTTACCCAACTATGATATAGTCCTAGGGATGGAATGGTTAAGTGAGTAGCATGCGCTGATAGATTGTCACAGAGGATGTGTAATCTTCAGCCCACCAGGAGAACCAGAGTTTGAAATCTCTCGAGATCCAGAAGACTAGAAGAGTGTTACCTACTCCTCTATCACCGAAGAACCTGTAATGCCTATAGTTTGTATTACGTATCTTGGTATACGTGTACGTATTCTTGACTCGTATTTACGTATTATCCTGTATGGTTATTTGCGTATTTTTTTGTATGGTTATTTTGGCATGTCATTGGTTATGGCTTAGCTTGGTCCGGCTTAGCTTGGTTTGGTTTGCTTTTGGGTTCACCATGAACCAAAAGAAAAACCCCACCTACCACCACCACCCTCATTTATATTTCTACCTAACTCTCTCTCTCTTCATTTATTCTTCTCCTTCACTTCTTCTTCTCCACCATTACTCTTCTACCTACCAAGAAAGAGAGCTAGGCAAGTGTAAACTTGCTTCATGTTGGATCTCAAGTTTTATTGTTCCATTCTCTTCCTTACTTGATTTTAAGACTCTTTAGAACTTGGCCTTTTTTCATTTTGATGGATAATTTCTTGTAGATCTAAGTTTATAACTTTTCGGTTTTCTTGGTTTTGATCTCTAAAACTTGGTTATTTTCGAAAACTAATGGTTCTATGTTGTAGAGAATTCAATTTCATGCAGTTTTGGCGTTTGTTTTGCTTGATTTCGACTTCGGATGAGGAAGTTATGGCCAAAATAATTTTGGTCAAACTTTTATGTTCATCTGCAGCATGAGACATATGTCGCAGTTGGCCGCATATGATATCGCTGTTGAGCCGCATGAGACATATGTCGCAGTTGGCCGCATATGATGTCGCTGTTGAGTCGCATGAGACATATGTTGCAGTTGGCCGCATATGATGTCGCAGTTGAGCCACATGAGACATATGTCGCAGTTGGCCGCATAGCATGTTGCTGTCGAGCCGCATGAGACATATGTCGCAGTTGGCCGCATATGATGTCGCAGTTGAGCCGCATGAGCCGCATGTCGCAGTTGGCCGCATAGCATGTCGCAGTCGAGTCGCATGAGCCGCATGTCGCAGTTGGCCGCATAGCATGTCGCAGTCGAGCCGCATGAGCCGCATGTCGCAGTAGGCCGCATATGATGTCGCAGTTGAGCCGCATAAGCCGCATGTCGCAGTTGGTCGCATATGGTGTCGCAGAATAGGCCGCATAATGCATATTTTGACTATTTCTAACTGTTATATGTCCTAATTGACTGAATTATGGCTCGAATTTCTCTCAACTTTCAACGTGGAAGTTGTAGATCATTTCCTTGGCATCAAGAATATGTCACTAGTTATTTTATGCAAGTTTCTCTCATTCATAATATTGTAAGAATAGAACACGATAGTGGTCCGCTATGGCGCACTCTTGACAAGTAAACTGACATGATATATCTCGGCATGCTGTTACGACAGCTAGCCTGACATGACAAGTATGAAAGACTTGGACACCGTGGGCGATTGTGTTTGTACAAATAAACTAGTACTGTCTTGCATTATGTCTAGGATGGGGACCCCTGAGTACCACGATCAGGGGTACCTACTGAAATTGACTAAGGCTAATTAACTAGAATGATTCAGTAGTCATGAAGAGATTCCCAGCTACAGGCAATTCCGTTATCTGGGCGCATTCAGTGGACTTGTAGCCTACCGACGAGTAGGGCACATTTCCAGTACACAGTCATGTGTTGCATTCTTCCTAAACGGACATTCGACCTGGATAACCGGATGGTCTGCAGGGCTTGTGGCTGTTGGGATAATCTTATTGCATCTTGCTAGTAACTAGGCATGTGATAACCTTAGTTAGTTAAAAGTATCAAGTCGTACTCTTGATTGGCCGTGATTGATTGGATGTAGTTTATTCCAGCTTAGTCTTATCCTGATCCTGTGCAAGATTGTGACATGACATGATTATTGATGCTTGCCTTAACAATAACGATCGGGGGTCCAGTTCTGTTCAGGCGAAGGGTTACAACCCCGGTCCTTGTTTGGTTTAAGGGTTGTAACCTGGCTCCCGGAGCAGTTCTGTGTCCTCTCTTCGTTTATTGTCTTATTGCAATCCCAAGCCATGTTCGTCATGTTTTACCTTACCTTAATACCATGATTATTTATACTGGCCTTAGCAATAAAGATCAGGGGTCCAGTTCTGTTCAGGTGAAGGGTTACAACCCCGGTCCTTGTTTGGTTTAAGGGTTGTAACCTGGCTCCCGGAGCAGTTCTGTGTCCTCTCTTCATTTATTGTCTTCACTGTACCAATAGTATTTGAGACGGGTTTCTATTCAGGTAAAGGGCTGCAACCCCGGTCCTTGTTTGGTTTAAGGGTTATGACCTGGCTACTTGAATAGTTTTCTCGTACTCAGTTTACTGTTGTTATCTCTATTATTATCAGTTCTTCATTTATTATCTTTAATATTCTATTATAATATGCTGGTTTTAGTTCCTAAGTGAAGCCTCCTTTGTGGCACTTGCTCTTTCTGGGGTCTGACCCAGCTGGTTTTGTGTGGCCAGATATCGAAGCAGCAACAGAGGATCCACCTGTCTTCCAGCCCGATGGTGACCACCAGGCGTAACCAGGGCAACGAGTGGGTTTCTTTTGTCCTCCCACTCTATTTGTAAAATTATTCTTTTGAGACGTTTAGCCGGCGAGCACGTGTTAGCTCGTATTGCACCTTTATTTACTGCCTGCCTACGGGCTGTAACATGATTGACAAATCCTAGGGTTGATCATGTATGACTGAAACTCTTGCTAGTCCTGACATTTTGTACGAATAGCTTCATGATCATCCAATATGTAATGTATGGGACGCCTTACTATTGTATATGGATGCTCTAATATCTTGTGACTGTTACTACTTGCTTGTGATTGAGACAATAGGCTTGTTCTTGACCATAGGAGACTGATGGATTGTAGTTAAACCCTCATATATCTAGACAGCCATGACCGTATAGTGACGTGGATTCCATTTTATTATACGTAGCTGGCTATGTCTGCCCCCGCTCTCCAGTATTCTGGTTCTGGGGCGTGACATGGTTTTAGTGGTGGCCCATGCAGGTCTTGTAAATCAAGATATGTGAGGGTTTACCGAATAGATGTCTCAATCAGTATTCGCCCTTGATCTCTGCTCGTATCTTCAAATCCCTGAGAATCTTGACCTGATCACATGCTTGTATCGTTGATCTGTCATGGTCCTTCCTTATTGTTCCCTATGTCGTCTTCTTCAGCGGCATTGTTCCTGGACCTGCCGATCAGCAAGGCGGTGCACCTCCAGCGGACCAGCAGCAACCTGGAGATCAAGCCCAGCATTCAGGAGTAGCTTCCAGAGTCATTCCTACTGAAGGAGAACCCCCAATTCAGCCCGTCCAGCCTGCAGAGCCTGATGATGGCACTTTGGTGGGTCTCATCAGGTCCCTATTAGCTTTCCAGGATCGTCGAGGAGATGCCTTGTACCAGGCGGTGGCAGATGCTTTGACCAGAGGAGGTCATCAGGGTAATAGCGCGGCCAACAGCTTCAAGCGCTTGAACCCTCCCTTCTTCGATGGCAGTGAAGATGCGATCGCTGCAGATGCATGGCTTCAGGACACAGAGGTAATTCTAGAAGCAGCTAGGACTCCAGAGAACGAGAAGGTGGCCGTGGTGCGCCTGCAGCTATTGGATCTTGCTCGCAGCTGGTGGGCAGCGCAGGCCGATGGATTAGTGGCCCCTATTTCATGGGCAGTATTCAGGGAGAGATTCCAGACCAAGTATTTTGATGCTGTAGCTCGGTATGATCTACAGACGAGGTTCACCAATCTGAAGCAGATGGGCAGGACGGTCGATGGATATGCGGCCGAGTTCTCCAGGCTTAGTCGGTTTGCTCCCACCTTGGTGGCGACCGAGTTCGATAGAGCCCAGCGATTCCAGCAGGGGCTCCACCTAGAGATTTTATTGGCGGTGGAGCAGTTTGAGCATCAGACTTTTGATGCAGTATTGAGAGCAGCCCGGAGGCATGAATATACCTCCCAGAGGATCGTGGATAGGACCGGAGGTCGAAAGCGATCTCACGGCCAGATGAATCAGTCTTCAGCACCAGCCCCGGCAGCCAGGGCTTTGACCATTGGAGCTCCGAGGCGGGCGGCCTCAGTGACGTTGGTTCAGCATTCCACCCCAATGCACCCTCAGCAGCAGAAGCAGAAGCAGTCTTTCGCAGTGGGATGTTTACACTGCGGGAAGCCAGGACATGTGGTGTCAGAGTATCGTAGAGCACAGGGTTTGTGCTTGGTTTGTGGTGCCCCGGACCACAGGGTTGGAAACTGCCCGAACAGGGGGAGTTCATCCGCTTTCTCTAGTCCTTCAGTTAGAGGACCAGCACCAGTTCAGCAGCAGCAGCAGCTACAGTACCCGTTCTCGAGGCCATTGCCGACGCAGGCCCAGGCATTCCAGCAGCAGAGACCGCAGCAGTATGTCCAAGCCCAAGCCCTGATCCAGAGCAGGCAGAGGAATTTTCAGCAGAGGGGACCCGCACCTAGAGGACATGGTCAAGTGCTGGCTTTGACCATGGGAGAAGAAGGAATAGCACCAGGTGAGGTGGTGGCAGGTACTATTCTCGTCAACACCCTTCCAGCTTCAGTATTATTTGATTCTGGTGCCTCGCATTCATTTATGTCTGCACGATTTGCGACATGGGTAGGACTGGAGCCCGAGTCATTATCAGTAAGGCTCAATATACTTACTGGTAACGGACTTGTGGGAGTAGATAGAGTATTTTCCTCGTATCGGGTCGTAGTTAGCGGTAGAGAATTCCCCGCTAGATTGATAGAGTTCCCGATGGCCGATTATGATGTGGTCTTAGGGATGGATTGGTTGAGGGACCAGTATGCTAGGATAGACTGCCATATTGGCAGGGTTATTTTTAGCATTCCAGGCGAGCCGGAGTTTTCCTTCTCCTGAGGCAAAGTTGAACCTTCTTCTCCAGTGTTGCGGATGGCAGTGGCAGTAGTACAGTTACCTCGGATAGTCGAAGAGTTTTCAGATATTTTCCCAGAAGAGCTTCCAGGGATGCCGCCAGAGCGAGAGATCGAGTTTACCATCGACTTGATTCCCGGGACAGCCCCAGTGTCAGAGAGAGTCTACAGGATGGTGCCGTCAGAGTTAGAGATATTGTACAAGATGATTGAAGAACTCAGAACCAAGGGATTCATTCGTGCTAGTGGATCGCCTTGGGGAGCCCCGATGCTTCTTGTGAAAAAGAAGGATGGTACATCCAGATTGTGTGTTGATTATCGTACCTTGAACTCAGTGACAATCAAGAACAGATATCCTCTCCCGAGGATAGATAACTTGTTTGATCAACTCAAAGGGGCGTCAGTATTTTCGAAGATTGACTTACGGTCAGGATACCATCAGATCAGAGTCAGAGAGTAGGACATCCCGAAGACTGCTTTCAGATCTAGGTATGGGCATTGGGAGTTCCTTGTGATGCCATTTGGAGCAATCAATGCGCCGGCTGTATTCATGGACCTCATGAATCGCATCTTCATGCCTTATTTGGATCAGTTCGTGATTATGTTCCTAGACGACATCCTGGTCTACAGCAAGAGTGAAGCGGAGCATGAGCAGCATCTCCGAGTTGTCCTCCAGATTCTCAAAGAGCACCAGTTATATGCCAAGTTTAGTAAATGCGAGTTCTGGCTCGATCGTATTTCGTACTTGGGTCATATCATCACCCGAGGAGGAGTTGAAGTGGATCCCCAGAAGATCGTGGCCATTGAAATGTGGCCGGTACCTAGCACAGTGGTAGAAATTCACAGTTTTCTTGGCTTGGCCGGCTACTACCGGCGATTTGTTTCAGACTTTGCTCGAATTTCCGCGCCATTGACCCAGTTGACCCGCAAGGATGTGCAGTTTACTTGGACAGCAGAGTGCCAGGATTCTTTTGAGAGGTTGAAGCGAGGCTTGATGACGGCTCCTATTCTCACGCTTCCAGATGGAACCGGAGGATTCTCAGTGTATTGTGATGCTTCGGGCAGAGATTTAGGATGTGTTCTGATGCAGCATGGGAAGGTAATAGCTTATGCATCACGACAACTTCGTGACCATGAGAGAAATTACCCAACCCATGACTTGGAGCTGGCAGCAGTAGTGTTTGCACTTAAGTTGTGGAGGCACTACTTGTACGGAGATAGGGTAGAAATTTTCACCGACCACAAGAGCCTGAAGTATGTTTTCACTCAGAAGGATCTCAACATGCGTCAGAGGAGATGGCTAGAGATGCTTGTGGATTATGATGTCAACCTGCAGTATCACCCAGGGAAGGCCAACGTTGTTGCAGATGCATTGAGCAGGAGGGCAGGAGTTTATTTCCTAACAGCGCAACCAGAACTGTTAGCCGATCTTCAGAAGATGGGTATAGAAGTTGTCCTTCCTTCCAGTGTGGCATTGATGGCCAGCATACAAGTTCAGTCCACTATAGTCGAGAGGATCCGGATGGCGCAGTCAGCAGATTCCAAGCTTCAGCGACTCAGAGCAGAGTATGAGGCAGGACGAAGACCAGAGTTATGTATTCATGAAGACGGTACGCTTCGACATGGTAAGCGTCTTTGTGTACCTAGTAGAGATATCAGACAGGAGATCATGGCAGAGGCCCACAGTTCGCAGTATTCCATTCATCCCGTTGGCACGAAGATGTACCGTGATATCCGCCAGCACTTTTGGTAGAATGGCATGAAGAGGGAGATAGCCCGGTTTGTCTCTCGTTGTTTAGTCTGCCAACAAGTTAAGGCTGAACATCAGAGACCAGCTGGACTACTTCAACCATTGCCGATTCCCGAGTGGAAATGGGAGCATATAACCATAGATTTTGTGACTGGGTTGCTTAGATCCCCGGCTGGCAGAGACGCTATTTGGGTTGTCATAGACAGGCTCACGAAGGTGGCTCACTTTCTCCCGTTCAGAGTTGGTCAGTCGACGGCTCAGCTAGCGGAGATGTATCTCCGGCAGATTGTCAGATTGCACGGTATACCAGTCAGTATCACTTCGGATAGAGATTCAAGATTTACGTCGCACTTTTGGCGTAGCTTGCAAGAAGGTTTGGGAACTCACCTCCAGTTCAGTACAGCTTATCACCCGCAGACAGATGGCCAGTCGGAACGTACGATCCAGACTCTTGAAGATATGTTGCGGTCATGTACACTCGACTTCGGTGGTTCGTGGGAAGATCACGTGCACCTGGTGGAGTTCTCGTACAACAACAGTTTCCAGGCCAGTATCCATATGGCACCGTTCGAGGCACTGTATGGTAGGAAGTGTCGATCCCCGCTAGCCTGGGACGATGTCGGAGAGAGGCAGATGCTTGGTCCGGAAATGATTGCTCAGACCGTTGAAGTGGTCAGAAGAGTCAGAGATCATCTTCGAGTTGCCCAAGATCGCCAGCGTCATTGGGCCGATTCTCATCGGCGCCCTCTTGAGTTTTCTGTCGGCGACCATGTATTCCTGAGGATTTCGCCTAACCGTGGCGTCATTCGTTTCGGCGTGCGAGGAAAGCTTAGTCCTAGGTATATAGGGCCATTCGACATTCTGGAGCGAGTAGGAGATGTATCCTATCGTCTCGCTCTTCCACCGTCGCTACGTGAGGTGCATGACGTATTCCATGTATCCCAACTGCGATGGTATATTCCAGACCCGAGCCACATCCTGGATCATTCGGAATTGGTTGTTGGTACCAACCTTTTGTATGAGGAGAGGCCCGTGTCTATATTGGACCGAAGAGAGAAGACACTCAAGAACAAGACTATCAAGTTAGTCCGAGTTGCTTGGGGTCTCACTCTTTGGGTGAGTCGACGTGGGAGCGTGAGGATGATATTCGATCGCGATATCCCGACCTGTTTGACTCGTAAGGTATAATGTCTTCCTTATGCCTTATGCTTTCAATTCCTTGCTTAAATAAATGACTGCATGATAGACTGCTTGTTATAGCTTACGATTAGTATAGCTTGTCCTTGCAATTCTAGCCTCTTGATTAAATTTCGAGGACGGAATTCTTTTAAGGTGGGTAGAGTTGTAATGCCTATAGTTTGTATTACGTATCTTGGTATACGTGTACGTATTCTTGACTTGTATTTGCGTATTTTCCTGTATGGTTATTTGCGTATTTTCCTGTATGGTTATTTTGGCATGTCATTAGTTATGGCACAGCTTGGTCCGGCTTAGCTTGGTTTGGTTTGCTTTTGGGTTCACCATGAACCAAAAGAAAAACCCCACCTACCACCACCACCCTCATTTATATTTCTACCTAACTCTCTCTCTCTTCATTTATTCTTCTCCTTCACTTTTTCTTCTCCACCATTACTCTTCTACCTACCAGGGAAGAGAGCTATGCAAGTGTAAACTTGCTTCATGTTGGATCTCAAGTTTTATTGTTCCATTCTCTTCCTTACTTGATTTTAAGACTCTTTAGAACTTGGCCTTTTTCATTTTGATAGATAATTTCTTGTAGATCTAAGTTTATAACTTTTTGGTTTTCTTGGTTTTGATCTCTAAAACTTGGTTATTTTCGAAAACTAATGGTTCTATGTTGTAGAGAATTCAATTTCATGCAGTTTTGGCGTTTGTTTCGCTTGATTTCGACTTCGGATGAGGAAGTTATGGCCAAAACAATTTTGCTCAAACTTCTATGTTCATCTGCAGCATGAGACATATGTCGCAGTTGGCCGCATATGATGTCGCTGTTGAGTCGCATGAGATATATGTCGCAGTTGGCCGCATATGATGTCGCTGTTGAGCCGCATGAGACATATGTCGCAGTTGGCCGCATATGATGTCGCTGTTGAACCGCATGAGACATATGTCGCAGTTGGCCGCATATGATGTCGCAGTTGAGCCGCATGAGACATATGTCGCAGTTGGCCGTATAGCATGTCGCTGTCGAGCCGCATGAGACATATATCGCAGTTGGCCGCATATGATGTCGCAGTTGAGCCGCATGAGCCGCATGTCGCAGTTGGCCGCATAGCATATCGCAGTCGAGCCGCATGAGCCGCATGTCGCAGTTGGCCGCATAGCATGTCGCAGTCGAGCCGCATGAGCCGCATGTCGCAGTAGGCCGCATATGATGTCGCAGTTGAGCCGCATAAGCCGCATGTCGCAGTTGGCTGCATATGGTGTCGCAGAATAGGCCGCATAATGTATATTTTGACTATTTCTAACTGTTATATGTCCTAATTGACTGAATTATGGCTCGAATTTCTCCCAACTTTCAACGTGGAAGTTGTAGATCATTTCCTTGGCATCAAGAATATGTCACTAGTTATTTTATGCAAGTTTCTCTCATTCATAATATTGTATGAATAGAACACGATAGTGGTCCGCTATGGCGCACTCTTGACAAGTAAACTGACATGATATATCTCGGCATGCTGTTACGACAGCTAGCCTGACATGACAAGTATGAAAGACTTGGACACCGTGGGCGATTGTGTTTGTACAAATAAACTAGTACTGTCTTGCATCATGTCTAGGATGGGGACCCCTGAGTACCACGGTCAGGGGTACCTACTGAAATTGACTAAGGCTAATTAACTAGAATGATTCAGTAGTCCTGAAGAGATTCCCAGCTACAGGCAATTCCGTTATCTGGGCGCATTCAGTGGACTTGTAGCCTACCGACGAGTAGGGCACATTTCCAGCACACAGTCATGTGTTGCATTCTTCCTAAACGGACATTCGACCTGGATAACCGGATGGTCTGCAGGGCTTGTGGCTGTTGGGATAATCTCATTGCATCTTGCTAGTAACTAGGCCTGTGATAACCCTAGTTAGTTAAAAGTATCAAGCCGTACTCTTGATTGGCTGTGATTGATTGGATGTAGTTTATTCCAGCTTAGTCTTATCCTGATCCTGTGCAAGATTGTGACATGACATGATTATTGATGCTTGCCTTAACAATAACGATCGGGGGTCCAGTTCTATTCAGGCGAAGGGTTACAACCCCGGTCCTTGTTTGGTTTAAGGGTTGTAACCTGGCTCCCGGAGCAGTTCTGTGTCCTCTCTTCATTTATTGTCTTATTGCAATCCCATGCCATGTTCATCATGTTTTACCTTACCTTAATACCATGATTATTTATACTGGCCTTAGCAATAAAGATCAGGGGTCCAGTTCTGTTCAGGCGAAGGGTTACAACCCCGATCCTTGTTTGGTTTAAGGGTTGTAACCTGGCTCCCGGAGCAGTTCTGTGTCCTCTCTTCGTTTATTGTCTTCACTGTACCAATAGTATTTGAGACGGGTTTCTATTCAGGTGAAGGGCTGCAACCCCGGTCCTTGTTTGGTTTAAGGGTTGTGACCTGGCTACTTGAATAGTTTCCTCGTACTCAGTTTACTGTTGTTATCTCTATTATTATCAGTTCTTTATTTATTATCTTTAATATTCTATTATGATATGCTGGTTTTAGTTCCTAAGTGAAGCCTCCTTTGTGGCACTTGCTCTTTCTGGGGTCTGATCCCGCTGGTTTTGTGTGGCCAGATATCGGAGCAGCAACAGAGGATCCACCTGTCTTCCAGCCCGGTGGTGACCACCAGGCGTAACCAGGGCAACGAGTGGGTTTTTTTTCTCCTCCCACTCTATTTGTAAAATTATTCTTTTGAGGCGTTTAGCCGGCGAGCACGTGTTAGCTCGTATTGCACCTTTATTTACTGCCTGTCTACGGGCTGTAACATGATTGACAAATCCTAGGGTTGATCATATATGACTGAAACTCTTGCTAGTCCTGACATTTTGTACGACTAGCTTCATGATCATCCAATATGTAATGTATGGGACGCCTTACTATTGTATATTGATGCTCTAATATCTTGTGACTGTTACTACTTGCTTGTGATTGAGACAATAGGCTTGTTCTTGACCATAGGAGACTGATGGATTGTAGGTAAACCCTCATATATCTAGACAGCTGTGACCGTATAGTGACATGGATTCCATTTCATTATACGTAGCTGGCTATGTCTGCCCCCGCTCTCCAGTATTCTGGTTCTGGGGTGTGACAGAACCCGGGCCTCCTTACCCTATCATAGCGAAATTCATGGACGTCTTTCCAGATAGTCTTCCGGGATTGTCTCCAGATCGTGGTATGGAATTCACCATCGACCTAGTTCCCGACTCTTTTTCTATTTCTCGGGAATGCTACAAAGTCAACCCCAAGGAGACAAAGGAGATGAAGGACCAGATTGACGAACTGAAGGCCCAAGGATTTATCAGAGATGGAGCTTCACCCTGGGGAGCGCCAGTTTTGTTCGTGGCCAAGAAGGATGGAACCGTACGGATGTGCATTGATTACCGGGCGTTGAACAACATCACCATAAAAAACAAGTACCCTCTGCCACGAATCGATGACCTGTTTGATCAACTGAGTGGAGCTAAGGTATTTTCGAAGATAGATCTCAGGTCTGGCTACCATCAAATCAAGGTCTGGAAGGAGGATATTCCAAAGACGGCGTTCAATACCAAATATGGATAATACAAATTTTTGGTCATGCCGTTTGGACTGACGAATGCCCCTGCAGTATTCATGAACCTTATGAACAAGATTTTCTATGAATACCTGGATCAGTTTGTTGTTGTCTTCATCGATAACATTCTGATCTACTCGAAGACCGAAGAAAAGCATGAAGAGCACCTGAGAAAAGTTCTGGGAACTTTAAGGAAGGAGAAGCTCTATGGTAAGCTATCTAAATGCGAATTCTTCTTAGACAAAGTAGATTTTCTAGGCCATGTTGTCATAGGAGAAGGAATTTCGGTGGATCCAATGAAGATAGCTGCTATTGAGAAGTGGACTGCACCAAGTTTAGTTACAGAAATCAGAAGCTTCTTGGGCTTAGCTGGCTACTACCAAAAATTTATAAAGGATTTCTCTAGGATTGCTGAACCGATGACGAAGCTCACCAGGAAGAACGAAGAATGTGTTTGGTCTGAAGCTTGCCAGTCAACATTTGAGGAACTGAAGAAGAGGCTTACAACGACGCCGATACTTGCGCTACCCTCAGGTACCGGCAGTTTCTCAAGTTATAGTGATGCTTCCGGTAAGGAATTGGGCTGTGTTCTTCAACAACACGGAAAAGTAATTGCTTACGCATCTAGGCAATTAAAGACTCATGAGAAGAACTATCCCACGTATGATTTGGAGCTTGCAGCGGTTATATTTGCATTGAAGCTGTGGAAGCACTAACTACCTCTATGGAGAGAGAGTAGAAATGTTTACAGACCACAAAAGTCTTGAATATGTTTTCACTCAGAAGGAGCTGAACATGCGATAGAGACGATGGCTGGAGCTGATGAAGGATTTCGACATCAACCTGCAGTATCACCCGGGTAAGGCTAATATTGTTGCAGATGCACTTAGTCGATACCCGATAGCAATATTCTTAACCAAGGAGCAGCATTTGCTGGAAGACATGAAAAAGCTTGGACTGGAGATTGTACTGCCCGAAGAAGAAATGAAGAAACTGGAAAGAGAAGCCATTGTACCAGGAGCTGATTCATCAATAATGCAGTTGCAAGTGCGTTCAAGTCTAATGGACAGAGTTAAGGAGACACAATTCCAAGACGAGACGCTTTGCAAACTCAGAGATCAAGTGCTGGCGGGAGCACTTGAAGGATTCTCAATCGCCAATAACGAAGCACTGAGGCACGGTACGAGGCTTTGCGTACCAACTGGCAAACTGAAGAACGAGTTGATGCAAGAAGCGCACCAGTCGCAGTATTCCATACATCTAGGAGCTAACAAAATGTATCAGGATATACGTACTATAGTGTGGTGGTACGAAATGAAGAAGGACGTATCCAGGTATGTAGCTAGATGCTTAATTTGTCAACAAGTGAAAGCTAGCAGACAGAGACCAGCAGGACTGTTACAGCCGCTAGACATCCCGGAGTGGAAATGGGAGCACATAACGATGGACTTTGTGTCAGGACTGCCTCGATCCCAAAGTCAGCCCACTTTATTCCTTTCAAGGTGGGTCTATCCACCGAGAAGTTGGCGACAATGTACATGCGGCATATCTACCGGATTCATGGAGTTTCGGTAAGTTCGTATCTGACAGAGATACCAGATTCACCTCTCACTTCTGGAAGAGCTTGCACGATAATTTAGGAACGCAACTGAAGTTCAGCACCGCCTACCATCCCCAGACTGACGGACAATCGGAGAGAAAAATCCAGACGCTAGAATAGGGGTGAGCAACGGTTCGGTTCGGTTCAAACCGAACCGATTATGCAAAAACCGAATAAACCGTAAACCGAATTTTACAAAACCGAAAACCGAACCGAATTTTACAAAACCAAAAAAAATAGAACCGAAATAAAACAGTTCGGTTCGGTTTCAAATTCATATACATACAAACAAATAGATGGAAGTACAGAAAGAGTACAACATGTGTATCCTCAATGAATGAAATTTTAATGAAATAGATCAAAGAAGAAGCCAGAAAACAATAATTCCAGTTCCAGTTGCAAAATATATAGCACCTTCAAAAATTTGACAAAAGCACAAATAAAGCAGAATATTTGCTTGGATCATCTAAATAATTATTTTCCAAAAGGTAAAAAAATACTATGTATAAATCAACAAATATCCATGACAATTTTTCCAGTGCCCAAAGAGACGTATTTCAAAATCCACCCAAAGTTGAAGCTTTGAACACTATGGACTCACAAGCAAGCATGTATAAACTTCTAACTACACCAGAAAAGCAAGCATGTGTAAACTTCTAAACAACACCAGAAGCTTGTATAAGCTTTGAACTCCATATAAAAATTAGTTTAAAAAAACACATAAAGAACAGAGGACACAAAACAAAAATCATTAAAGTTTAGATCTAGCTTGGTCCTCATCCGGTGGCCCATTTTATGGAGCTCCTCATCCGGTGGAGCAGCCGCCGCGGAAGTCGTCGTCGCATGGACCACTAGAGCTCCTGATCTGGTGGAGCACCACCAGAGCAGTCACCATACATTTGTCAACCGAGAGACGGAGAGAGGGAGGACTCGATCTCGATGAGAGATAGAGGAAGAGCCTTGGCACCAAGAGATGAGAGTCTGGAGAGTAATTTTGAGTGTATACAAATAGGGAGAGAGGAGACGGAAGAATAGGGGGAGCGGCTGTAGAACTTGCAAAAAATGAAATAAGGAAAGAGATTTTAGGGTTTCACGTTTAATATGGGGAGGGATAAAAAAGTAATTTTAATATATAATTTCGGTTTTCGGTTCGGGTCAGTAACCGAAATCCAAAACCGCGACCCGAACCGTTTAACCGAAATTTCTTAAGTTGTAAACCGAGAACCGAACCGACCAAGTTTAAGCCGAACTGAATGACTATTTCGGTCCGGTTCGGTTCGGTTTTCGGTTGAAAACCGTAAATTGCTCACCCCTACGCTAGAAGACATGCTGAGATCTTACGTCTTGGAATTTGGAGGGTCTTGGGAAGACCATTTGCACTTGGTAGAGTTCTCCTACAACAACAGCTACCAAGCTAGTATCGGTATGACTCCGTTCGAGGCACTTTATGGACGTCGTTGCCGCATTCCACTTGCTTGGAACGACGTAGGAGAAAGGGTATTGCTTGGACCTGAGATGGTGACCGATGCAGCAAAGAAGGTAAGGATGATCAGAGACAAGCTCAGGATTGCCTGTAACACCCAGTTTTCCAGATGAGAGTAATTTTAAAATTTTATAATTTTAATTATTAATTATTGATATTTGATTCACATTATGATTTTTAGTGATTTTTAATAATTTTTAAACTATTTAAGAATTGATTTTAGTCATGACTTGTGATTTTGATGTGCTGCTAGTGAAACCTGAGAGACTGCATGACCTAGAGCCTAACCATGTCATTATAATGACTTAATTATTATTTTTAGCCTAGGGGTAGTTTGGTTATTTTGACTTATTTGAATTATTGGTGATTTGTTGAATTGGTGAATTCCAGTTTGACTTTGACTTGTTGAGACCTAGTGGACTAGCCTAGAACCTAACCCTAGCCATGGTGACCCTAGTCTAACTTGAGTTAACTTATTTTAGTCATTAGAGAATAGTTTTAGAATAAGGGGATTTGGTTTAGTGGATTTTAGTCATGGCTTGTGAATTCATGAAATGACTTATGACTCAATGGTTTAATTGATCATAACTTAAGCCCATGGGCCATTTAGTGAACCCTAACCCTAATTATTGAACCTAAGAGCAGCCACATAGGGATCCCCACCCTATTTAAATACTTGTTCATTAGGGCTTGCCTCTTTTTATCATTCCTACACTTGGAGAAAAGAGAGGTATTCTTCCCCCTTCCAAAAATTCCCATTTATTCATTTGATCTCCTTTTTCATCCTAGTCTTTTGCATTAGGTTCTAATTTTTGTATATTTAATATTTCTGGAGGTTAATCTCAGTTTTGGGCTCAATTGGAACATTTGGCCATCAAGAGGAACACCCCCCATTTGGAGCTTTCTTGCAATTTTGCACCTATAGGTAAAACTCCTTAAATTGATTTAAATTTCTGTTTTCTTTACATTTAGGGCTAGATCTAGGAGTCCCCTAGGTGTCCCTAAAATTTGGGTGAATTTCGTATCCGTTTGGTGTCCGTATCGGACACGTGTCGTATGGTATGTTAGGTGTTCGACGAAATGCCTCAATGGATTGAATGTTAATGTTTTCCAAACAAATTATATATTTGGATAGCTCTTGATGTGTACATTAATTTTGTTGAGCACTGAGTTGGTTTTTATGCACTTTTTGTGTCCAAATCGGACATGCACCGTACGTACGACACTGTGCAGAGGCCCGTACGGCTGTCCTGCTGTTCGAGCGCCTTTGCAGACACGACACGACACGAGACACCACAAAAATTGGTGTGTGGGTACGGGCACTGACTGACAGGACCCCCACAAAATTTCGTTGGTCCTCGTTGTCTGTGCACGAAGAAAACGAGGCTGCACTGTCTCGTGCCTGCTCGTGCATGCTGTGCGTGTCCCCTTCATTTCGGGGCTGACACAGGACGCGATACTCCACCAGGACACGTGGAATTTGGTGAGGAGATGGGTCCCATATCTGACTCGACCCTCACCAAATTTCGTGGCACTTGGTAGCGAGTCGAGGAAGTTCTCGCGCTCGCACCGAAATGCCCTGACACGCGCACATACGATTTCGAGCCACTGATACGGCTTCGAAACTAGGACACGACACATCTTGGGGTTCGTACAGGTACTTGGACACGTTCCCCTAGTCTAGGTGGACACGTGGGCATGACCACGACTTGTGTCGTGCAACGTGTCGTGTTATAGCTCACTCTGTACCTCAGCACGAGGATTTTTCTTAGCTGAGTCATTTCTGTGTTGATTTTTGTTTGGACACGTTCGTGTCCAGTTTCCTGGACACGAACACATCCCCCACGACATGTGTAATGTATACCTACCCACTGCACACCTTGCTTGTCGACTTATTGGTTTTTTCGATTTTTAAGGGTCGTTTATACTATTCACTGATACCTTGTGTTCAAGTTCGAAATCCTAAATGTGATTCCTTTTAATCTGGTTTTAAATGCTGTTTAAACCACTGATTTGTTTCCTACATGTGTAATAGGACTTGCTAGATTGGTTTTACGCATTAGTCGAGGCTTTGCACTATAGAATAGGATTTTGAATGGGTTGGGGGTGTCCAATGGGACTGGACTGAACACGCACAGTCCAGGAAAAATTGTGATTTTCCATTGCTATTGTAAACTGATTTTTAATGATGTTTTTTACTGTTTTATAACCCCCACATGATTGTTAGTATTTGGAAATGAAATATTTCGATTTCAATTTGGCTTTTGGGTTAAGAAAGGGGTTTTTGAACATTGAGATGGGTTTGAATGAATAACTGTTTAGGTGTTCAGTTTTTTTAAATTTCTGAGAGTTAATTTCCCTTTTAAACAAATTTCTTCCTATTTAAATGTCATGTATATTCACCCACATGTGTAATAGATACTGATAATTAGTTTTTGTATGTTGGTTAAGGGTTGTGTTGAAGTTTGGATATCGAAGTTGGTATGGGACTGCATGTAAACTGATTTTTATACACTGTTAAGACAGTTAGCTTCATGACATTCCTGGAACACACTCTTTGAACTGTCACATTCACTGTTATTTTCAGTTTCACACACTCAATGTATATTCACACACGCACACATCCTAATTGACACACTGTTTTCACACATATTGCACTTGTCACAAAACTGATTTGAGCTTACCAACACACACAGATTTTGATGAAACTAAACTGAGAACAGCCCTTCCATTCATATCACCCTATACTCTTGTTTTCAGAATTTTCATAGACTCACACCCACTGCCACACATTGTTTTAACCTTCTAGACTAACACCACAACTGAAATCAATATGTGAACACTGTTTTTTTAATATGACACACTGTTAAACTGTCATTCCTGATTTCCCACACATACACATTCCTATCTAAAGTTTTGAGAACACAGGAACACTCTAGCTTAGGTTGTATACATACCACTCTACCCACACACACCCTCACATGTATTGACACACACTCTTTTGCATGTTTCCAGATTTCCTAAGCTATTGACACAAGGGTTTCCAGATTACATACCACATCACTCACACACATTTGTTCCCTGTCACACACACACTCAATGTTCTATTCACACACACGCACAAAACTGATTTTGACACACTGTTTTAACTGTCATTTAAATTCCTGAGTACACACACATGAACTATAATAACACTCTCATGACACTTGTTACACATAACCCTCTTGTACTCACACACACACACACACACACACACACATACACACACACACACACACACACACATGAACACAAATGCACATGTGGCCCTTTCCTATCCTTCAATGTATATGGGTATATACATATGTGTATATATATATGTGACACATATATTATCATGTATCCTATATATTATATTGTGTGTACTATTTTATAATTAGATACATATATGTTAAAATGTGTATATGCAGATATGTGTTTGCTATAGGTAATATAGCCTATGGGCCTATAGCCTAGGGCTCATTACCTATGAGTGTGGTTTGAATGCCAGTATAGGGTATAGTTGACTTGTATAACCTAGATGTGGTGTGTGCTTGCTAGTCTAGGCTTGGTTCGGCCTAGTGAGACTTGACTAGACTAAGTTTTACCTAGTTGACTTAGGTTGACTAGTCCAGGTTGACTAGAGTTGACCAAAAGTCAACATTAGTCTAGATGTGACCAATTGACCCAGTTTGACTAGAGTATTGACTTGGGTTGACCCAGAGTTGACCAAGTTTGACTTGGACCTAGTTTGACCTAGACAGTTGACCAGGTTTGACTTAGAGTTGACCTTGACCTAGATTGACCTAGAAGTCATGTAGATTGCATCATAAATATCAATTACCTTGTTTTAAACACATTATAACCTGTACTGTTCTATTTAGGACACTGTGACTCCGGTGCAGACATCTGACATTACACTACTCTTTTCAGAGTATCAGGCGAGTACATTCTCTGATAGTTCTCTCATTTACTTGTCAATTACTGTATTTCAGTTCTAATTAGTTGTATGCGATTCTCTGTTACAACACGTGTGGATATTTCTGGATTCATGTATACGACACACTTTTATTTTCTGGCCTCTATTACTGGTATCATCTCTATTTGTCACGACCCGCACCCACTGTGAGGGTACGAGAGCGTAACAACGCCCAGCCTACGCCGCAGTGTCGGCGATAGAACGCTGTTCTAGGTCATGAACAATAACTAACATAATATGAATGCTCTCCATAAGGAGGCCAACACAGAGGTACAACTCAATCACAATCTAGAGATAGAATATGGCATGATAAAATAGATAAGAGAATCCTCAACCGAGGTACAACAGAAATAAAATACAAGTCTCAACATCTCTACAATATACAAACTCTGAATCAAGAACAACAACTAAACATAAAAGGAAAATAGTCTAAACTATCTATACTAAGCAAGGTATCGTCCTCAGCAGCTGCCTGAACCTCCCCTGGGGTCCAGGTCGCGAGTGTCAACTAGGCAAACTCCAAGTAAGGGTGCAGGGTACCTCATCATCCTTTGTAAAATTTTCAACAGGTCCAGTCAGGATGGGAGCAAGCACAAAATATCTCACACAGTTCATATCATGTTAGGAAATATAAAGCATGCAATAGAGTAAGGTACATGAAACGCTGAAATTAAGAAGTATATGAAAAATAGTAGAGATTTGATAACAAGAAATATCTAAATATGATAAATAAGAACTGTAAGCCTACTGTGATTTAGAGTACAATATGGTTATGTAAACGGTCTAGAAAAATGCAATGGTAACTCCATTGTACGTGGGTGTACAATAGACATATACAATAGTTATACAATGTTGTACAATAGGATTTGATTACATAACCAATTCTACTCTCCCTCCCCAAATCAATACACAAGGATCTACTCCGGTTACGTTATCTTGCACAATAGTGTACAATGTTATATAATAGATGTACAATATTATACAATAGATGTACAATGTTATACAATGGATGTACAATGTTATACAATGGATGTACAATATTATACAATAGATGTACAATGTTATACAATAGTTGAACAATAGTCTATCCCTGGGACTCATGCGATACTGAGAGTACAATATGCACAAGGAGTATACAAGGATATGGGTATTCAATAAATACAATATGTAAGTGAAATGCACATCACAATATGTATTTAGTGAATACAAGGAGATAACATCTCAGAAGAAGATCCGTATAGTACCAATCCGTGATAATGATCGTGTCAGCATCAAGTACAGTAATCTAGAGCAAGAATATAAATCCAGACAAGTATGAAACGGTCAGAGAATGTACTCGCCTCGTATCTGAATGTCTGAAGTAAATGTACTGTCCGAGATGAGGTACCTGACTCCTAGTTAGAGCAACACAAGTCAAGATACACAGGGAATGATAAACATAATCTACAATGCATCGGCATGCTGTCTAGGTCAAACTAGACTAAAGTCAACACTTGGTCAACTCCAGTCAACTAGACTAGTCAAACTAGGTCAACTAGGTCAAATCCTAGCCCAACAAGTCTAATAAGTCTCACTTGGCCAAACCAAGCCTAGTCTAGCAATCACACACCAATCACAAGGCTATACAAGCCAAACACAAGCCATCATATTAAATATTATACATAAAAGAAATGAAGCTAACATGTAAAGCTATGTGTGTGTGTGAACATGGAGGTGTACATAAAAAGAGAATTCAACACTAGGCCCTATATCACATATATGTATATATAACTATAGGAAAACTCTATTTACCACATTAACACATTTAGCCATGTATAGTATATATATATATATATATATATAGAGAGAGAGAGAGAGAGAGAAGAGCATGTGTATGTGTTCATGGGTGTGTGTGTGTCATGAAAGTGTACAAGAACATGTGTGTGTTATCATGGAATGAGTGTTAGCCAATGTGTGAGTGAGAGTGTCAATGAGTGAGGGTGTGAGGGTTATATAGTGTAGTGTGCATTGTGTGTGGAGTGATAGTGAGGCATGACAGTTGTGTAGCAAAGTGTCAATAGGAAGTTAACATTCACATATATGAGTTCTCATGTATCTCTTATTTAGTGAAACAAAACTAAATTCCAGTTTTATTCCTAACAAGGCTACATATATTACATCTATTATTATATTACATTCATGCTTGCATTCATTCATCATTCATTTATTCTCTTGCACCACTATATGTACCATACATTACATACTATGGAACCTATATATTCATTACAAGCCATACTTATATATGATTACATTAGATAGGATACTTACACCTCATACATCATTTATTTAAACATTTACTCATGCTTGCATTCTTTATTTAATTACATAATGTATATACATTAACATGGGTTAAAATCAAATAGAACATTATATTACACACAAGGGTGTATAAAATGCATATGCCGAATAGTAACTCCTACTAATAATCAATACTGTACCATCTCAGCATGAATTAAAATCTAGGATTAAAATATGTTATAGATATATGTGTTAGCTTTCCTAAACTTCAAACGGATCGCATTTTCGTTTCCGGAAACTCCCGGAATCGCGAAAACACCGAGAACGCGTTTGTCTTTCGTACAGCTGACACTCAAATAATTCTCCAGAAAGTTATAGAAAGAACTAGGCCTACTAATACATGTTTTTGGAAAGCTAACTTCAATACGCTTCTTTAAAAAAAAACGAGAGATTAAACCGAGCTTTGAGCTAGAAGTTATGATATTTCTAAGTTAGGACTGAAATTAAAAACGTGAATAAAAATCATGACGGATTTGGGTAGTTTGAGACAAAAGAACACAAGTATATAACATAATATATCAAGAACTCACTCTCTACACTAATATATATATGTATGAGACACTATAGAACACATCTCCAATACAAAAATATGAGATTAAACATGTAATAATTCATTCATACATAACAACAACACATAGTGTGTCCAAATTTGGGATTTTTCCACATGGACACAACCACAACACAAAGGACACTCTTATGACCTCCAAATAGACACGAAATGGACACAAATGGAGATACAACCATGAGGGTCATTCATATGGGTTCAAAATAGACCTATATGCATGAGAAAATGAAAAGGAGAAGGGATTTATACCTCCCGGTAGATCGAATCGAAGAAAAGCCTTCCCGGAGCGACACCGACACGTAGAGATTCCAAAAGGACACGAACGAGCTCCGAATCCTGCCAAACTTGGTTAGCTTCCTCCTTGGCTAGAATGGAGAAGGAAAGAAAAAGATTTGGTGGCGAAATGGAAGGATTTGGTGGAGAAATTGCTAGGGATTGCTCTCTAGAAATTTGGGGAAGAACAAGAGAGAGAGTGTGGATGAGAATAATGAAATAAACTTGAGCCTATCCTCTCCCAAAGTGGCTGGCCATATGGAGCTATTTGTCCTATTATGGTAAGGTCCAAAATGCCCCCACTAACCTATTCTATGAGTATTAGGAAAGGGCTAATTGGTTGGGGCTAAATTAGTCATTCTAAAGTCTCTAATCACACTAACCTTATCCATAATAATTAGTCTAACCTCTAACTAAAATATTTCTATCATGTGGACTAAATTTAATATTATGTGGGCCATGCCTAACTAGTGTGTGGGTCCCACTAGAGTCAAACTACCCCCGGGTCCCCGTTTCAAGTCGGATTGAGTTAAAATTCGAACCCGACTCAAATAACCCCAAAACAATATCATAAATAATAAAATGATATCAAAATAATTCAAAGAGGTCAAATGCAAAAATATCTTTAGGCCAAAAATGACATTAAAATATCATAATCACAAGGTTAGGCTCTAGGTCAAACAGTCTCTAGGGTTTCACTAGCAAAACGTCAAAACCACAAGTCATAAATTTAAATAGTTTAAAATAATTTAAAAATCACTAAAAATCATAATATGAAATAAATATTATTAAATAATAATTATAATTATAAAATTTCAAAATTACCCTCATCTAAAAAACTGGGTGTTACAATCCTACCCACCTTATAAAAATTGCGTCCTCGAAATTAAGATGATCGTACCCTTTTCTAGGTCGAACATAGACAAGGGTCAATCACTAGTCAATTTCCTCAACATCCTAGTACTTGGTCATCAGCTGGTCAACTTCTTAGGACTTTTACCTATGCTAGCTACCTAGTGTTGGCAACTAGGGATTAGCAAAGAAAACTCTATAATAGACTAGCTCTTAACTTCCAAATCCTATCAAGTCACCCATAACTAATTACCCACAAGCTAAGCACACCAATCCCAAATACCACATATATATATATGCTCAAGAACAACAACCCATCACATATATCCTAAGTATATCATCTATATATATAGACCTCTTAGTCCTAGGTGAAACTACAACTATGCTCAAGGGCAGGCTCTGGTTACTGGGTGCCTTACTGGAAGGGTAAAGGAAAACAATAAATAATCATCAAGGTTGTATGGCATACTAACATCCTATACGTAACTGGTTGGTATCATAATAACAGGGAATTATCTGCAATGGATTACTATTCTAGCACCAATGCTAACTATCACCTCTAGGGTACAGACACTCTACAAGTCACCATATCTATATACTATGAAGGAACTACCTATGAACAAGCTCTACAATCTAAATATCCCTACTCCTAAGTCATTTATAACAACAAAAAGGGTATGATATTTTAAACCTTCTCAAGATACAATCTGCTAATCATATGCGTCTGTCCAAAATCATGTTATCCAGAGTCTTCATCATGCTAGTGAGCAAGGCTACGATAATCACAGAGTCCTTGACTAAGGTACGTACCTCTAGGTTCATGGTATTTAAAATTTTCGTATAGTCGCATGCGACGGCGAAAACCTTAAATTCCCATACCCAAGAAATACATCTGAAATCTGATTACATGTCCTCACTATGCCAACTAACATGACTATCGAGGATTCTAGATCCCATGATTTAGGCGACCTAGCCCATATGATTTTCTCAGAAGAAAAAAAACAAACACAACAAAAGGGTAACATGACAAAATTAATCAATCAACAAGGAACAAATAGAATCGGATTTCAAGGTAATTATAAAAGACAATTGCGGGAATGGAATTGAGAAAAACAAAACTTGTTGTAAGATCTCTAACGGTCTGTGCATCCTCGACTGGCCTGACGATAGCTCGCCCTGCTGGTTTCTCCTGGTCTGCTGCTGATGCTGCATGAATCACCGCTGCTGAGAAAAATCAGAAATGACAGGAGAAAATCTCTGTATAGATAGAGGTGCACCTCCAATGTAGCAGATACGCCAACCTGAGTCGGCACAACAGGAGCTGCGGTCTCGAGGCCCTGATGAACAGGACGAGAGGTGGCCAGCCTCTCGATAGTATCCCCCGAACCGAAGTGATGAGATCCTGTCTTCATAACCATCATGAAAACAGATCAAAACAAGGAGCAATTTCTGAGAATGAAGCAAAAATTCAAAGGAGGACAGTTTATATTCAAGGGAAGTCAATAAGCAACAATTAGACAAAGGAATCTAATTAAGAGTTTTTCCTAATGTGATTGAGTACCTCTAAAAATAATCCTAATCCTGCTGCAGGCTGTAGTGATACTCTAGTTCGAATACCACTACATAAACTCGACCTGCATGGGCCACCACTAAAAACGTGTCACGACCCACACCCACTGTGAGGGTACGAGAGCGTAACAACGCCCAGCCTACGCCGTAGTGTCGGCGGTAGAACGATGTTCTAGGTCATGAACTATAACTAACATAATATGAATGCTCTCCATAAGGAGGCCAACACAGAGGTACAACTCAATCACAATCTAGAGATAGAATATGGCACGATAAAATAGATAAGAGAATCCTCAACCGAGGTACAACAGAAATGAAATACAAGTCTCAACATCTCTACAATATACAAACTCTGAATCAAGAACAACAACTAAACATAAAAGGAAAACAGTCTAAACTATCTATACTAAGCAAGATATCGTCCTCAGCAGCTGTCTGAACCTCCCTTGGGGTCCAGGTCGCGAGTGTCAACTAGGCAAACTCTAAGTAAGGGTGCAGGGTGCCTCATCATCCTCTGTAAAATTTTCAACAGGTCCAGTCAGGACGGGAGCGAGCACAAAACATCTCACACAGTTCATATCATGTTAGAAAATATAAAGCATGCAATAGAGTAAGGTACATGAAATGCTGAAAGTAAGAAGTATATGAAAAACAGTAGAGATTTGATAACAGAAAATATCTAAATATGATAAATAAGAACTGTAAGCCTACTGTGATTTAGAGTACGATATGGTTATGTAAACGGTCTAGGAAAATGCAATGGTAACTCCATTGTACGTGGGTGTACAATAGACATATACAATAGTTATACAATATTGTACAATAGGATTTGATTACATAACCAATTCTACTCCCCCTTCCGAAATCAATACACAAGGATCTACTCCGGTTACGTTATCTTGCACAATAGTGTACAATGTTATACAATAGATGTACAATATTATACAATAGATGTACAATATTATACAATAGATGTACAATGTTATACAATGGATGTACAATATTATACAATAGATGTACAATGTTATACAATAGTTATACAATGGTCTATCCCTGGGACTCATACGATACTGAGAGTACAATATACACAAAGAGTATACAAGGATATAGGTATTCAATAAATACAATATATAAGTGAAACGCACATCATAATATTTATTTAGTGAATACAAGGAGATAACATCTCAGAAGAAGATCCGTATAGTACTAATCCGTGATAATAATCGTGTCAGTATCAAGTACAGTAATCTAGAGCAAGAATATAAATCCAGACAAGTATGAAACAGTCAGAGAATGTACTCGCCTCGTATCTGAATGTCTGAAGTAAATGTACTGTCCGAGATGAGGTACCTGACTCCTAGTTAGAGCAACACAAGTTAGGATGTACACAGGAAATGATAAATATTATCTACAATGCATCTGCATGCTGTCTAGGTCAAACTAGACTAAAGTCAACACTTGGTCAACTCCAGTCAACTAGACTAGTCAAACTAGGTCAACTAGGTCAAATCCTAGTCCAACAAGTCTAATAAGTCTCACTTGGCCTAACCAAGCCTAGTCTAGCAATCACACACCAATCACAAGGCTATACAAGCCAAACACAAGCCATCACATTCAATATTATACATAAGAGAAATGAAGCTAACATGTAAAGCTATGTGTGTGTGTGAACATGGAGGTGTACATAAAAAGAGAATTCAATACTAGGCCCTATATCACATATATGTATATATAACTATAGGAAAACTCTATTTACCACATTAACACATTTAGCCAGGTATAGTATATATATATATATATACATATATATATATATATATATATAGAGAGAAAGAGAGAGAGAGAAGAGCATGTGTATGTGTTCATGGGTGTGTGTGTGTCATGAAAGTGCACAAGAACATGTGTGTGTTATCATGGAATGAGTGTTAGGCAATGTGTGAGTGAGAGTGTCAATGAGTGAGGGTGTGAGGGTTATATAGTGTAGTGTGCATTGTGTGTGGAGTGATAGTGAGGCATGACAGTTGTGTAGCAAAGTGTCAATAGGAAGTTAACATTCACATATATGAGTTCTCATGTATCTCTTATTTAGTGAAACAAAACTAAATTCCAGTTTTATTCCTAACAAGGCTACATATATTACATCTATTATTACATTACATTCATGCTTGCATTCATTTATCATTCATTTATTCTCTTGCACCACTATATGTACCATACATTACATACTATGGAACCTACATATTCATTACAAGCCATACTTATACATGCTTACATTAGATAGAATACTTACACCTCATACATCATTTATTTAAACATTTACTCATGCTTGCATTCTCTATTTAATTACATAATGTATATACATTAACATGGGTTAAAATCAAATAGAATATTATATTACACACAAGGGTGCATAAAATGCATATACCGAATAGTAACTCCTACTAATAATCAATACTGTACCATATCAGCATGAATTAAAATCTAGGATTAAAGTATGTTATATATCTATGTGTTAGCTTTCCGAAACTTCAAACGGATCGCGTTTTCATTTCCGGAAACTCCCGGAATCGCGAAAACACCGAGAACGCGTTTGTCTTTCGTACAGCTGACACTCAAATAATTCTCCAGAAAGTTATAGAAAGAAATAGGCCTATTAATACATGTTTTTGTAAAGCTAACTTCAATACGCTTCTTTTAAAAAAAACGAGAGATTAAACCGAGCTTTAAGCTATAAGTTATGACATTTCTAAGTTAGGGCTAAAATTAAAAACGTGAATAAAAATCATGACGGATTTGGGTAGTTTGAGACAAAAGAACACAAGTATATAACATAATATATCAAGAACTCACTCTCTACACTAATATATATATATGAGACACTATAGAACACATCTCCAATACAAAAATATGAGATTAAACATGTAATAATTCATTCATACATAACAACAACACATAGTGTGTCCAAATTTGGGATTTTCCTACATGGACACAACCACAACACAAAGGACACTCCTATGACCTCCAAATAGACACGAAATGGACACAAATGGAGATACAACCATGGGAGTCATTCCTATGGGTTCAAAATAGACCTATATGCATGAGAAAATGAAAAAGAGAAGGGATTTATACCTCCCAGTAGATCGAATCGAAGAAAAGCCTTCCCGGAGCGACACCGGCACGTAGAGATTCCAAAAGGACACAAACGAGCTCCGAATCCTCCCAAACTTGGGTAGCTTCCTCCTTGGCTAGAATAGAGAAGGAAAGAAGAAGATTTGGTGGCAAAATGGAAGGATTTGGTAGAGAAATTGCTAGGGATTGCTCTCTAGAAATTTGGAGAAGAACAAGAGAGAGAGTGTGGATGAGAATAATGAAATGAACTTGAGCCTATCCTCTCCCAAAGTGGCTGGCCATATGGGGCTATTTGTCATATTATGGTAAGGTCCAAAATGCCCCCACTAACCTATTCTATGAGTATTAGGAAAGGGCTAATTGGTTGGGGCTAAATTAGTCATTCTAAAGTCTCTAATCACACTAACCTTATCCATAATAATTAGTCTAACCTCTAACTAAAATATTTCTATCATGTGGACTAAATTTAATATCATGTGGGCCATGTCTAACTAGTGTGTGGGTCCCACTAGAGTCAAACTACCCCCGGGTCCCCGTTTCAAGTCGGATTGAGTTGAAATTCGAACCCGACTCAAATAACCCCAAAACAATATCATAAATAATAAAATGATATCAAAATAATTCAAAGAGGTCAAATGCAAAAATATCCTTAGGCCAAAAATGACATTAAAATATCATAATCATAAGGTTAGGCTCTAGGTCAAATAGTCTCTAGGGTTTCACTAGCAAAATGTCAAAACCACAAGTCATAAATTTAAATAGTTTAAAATAATTTAAAAATCACTAAAAATCATAATATGAAATAAATATAATTAAATAATAACTATAATTATAAAATTTTAAAATTACCCTCATCTGAAAAACTGGGTGTTACACTATTACTGGAATCACCTACTGGAATCATTTAACTGGAATCATTTACTGGTATCATTATATTTTGGCTGGACTCATCTTGAATCATTGTGTCGGAATTCTGGATTCACTTACTGGGAGGGGAAATACTAGAGTGAGACATGTAGACATACCCCAATCTGGAATCTCCCTACTGGAATCTACTGGAAGCATAGCCATCTCTCGCCTGATCAGTGAGGGATGTGCCGGATTACCCACAGCCATTTATATGTCGAACTCGGTATTTTAAAACACACTGCTAGAGTATAGGCTGGACTCACCCTGGAATCGTTGATCACTATCTGGAATCGTCCCTTACTGGATTCATCTTGTATTAGATTCATCCCGTACTGGATTTACATAGGTTTTATACTGGTTACATTTTCTGTCTGGACTTTATATCATATTACCCTGGTTCAGCTAGTTCTATTTTTACAGTCTTCATTGCTATAATTCTTCTCTTGTTTAGTATTTACTTCCCTTGTACCTTATATCTCTTTCTTACCATCACCTGAATATAAACTGCCATTTTTATCAATATAACTGTCTATAACTGCTGTATAGTTCTCTGTCAATTACTTGGGTTTTCTAGATGAGATGTGCTCGTTCCTGTCCTGACTGGACCTGTTGAAAATTTTACCGATGATTGCCCTGAGGACACATGCCCTACAGTTTACAGACCAGGAGATGGCTTAGCTACCTATGGCCCCGACACTCAAGAGTGATCGAGAGTTTAGTTAGTCTGTCTTATTTTAGTTTCCCTGTTTAGATCTGGAGTTGTATATAGAGATTTGAGACTTGAGATGTATTGAGATTGTTTGAGTTTGTTGTTATTTTTTTTATTAGTAGTTTTGTTGTCTTCAATTTCTCAGTTATATTCGGTGTTATCTTATCGTGCTTAGACTGTGATTGAGTTACATCATATCTTATACTTGTCCTCCGTTCGGAGTTGATCTTGATGAGTACACTATATACTGCATGAGTTGATGGTTAGTTAGAGACTTAGAACAGCGTTCTACCGCCAACACTGCGGCGTAGGCTGGGCGCTGTTACGTACTCGTACCCTCACAACGGGTGCAGGTCGTGACATATTTTTAGTGGTGGCCCATGCAGGTCGAGAGTCGCAGTAGTGCGATATCGTGGTAGTACGACGACTTAGTTATACTGCTGCGAGCCTACGATAGGATTGAGAGATAGGCTTTACCGGAGAGGCACTCAATCACAGTTAGGACTACTTGAGAAGATTTCTGGGATGACCCTTGAGAATCTCATTATAAACTATCTCAAAATTTGATTCTGACAGTATCTGTCTATCTTTCTTGTTCATCGTTGAATTTGATTCTTGGTATTCATTATTGACTTGATTTTCTACCAAGATAACATTATGGGCTAGGTTGCCTCAGTCATGGAATCTAGGGTCTTCTACAGCCATATCAGCTGGTTGGGCCTTGAGATAGAGTCTGATTTTGGATATATTTCTCGGGTGTGGGAATTTAAGATTTTTGCAGCCAAGCTAGCGACAATGCGAAAATTTTAAATACCATAATTCTAGAGGTATGTACATTAGTTGTGGACTCTATGGATTATCGCAGCCATACTTACTGGTGTGACGAGATTCTGGTAACATAGTTCTGGATAGACGGGTATGATTATCAGATTGCAGGATAGATACCATATAGATGGTGCCCTAGTATAATTGAGTGGAATATCAGGGTAGGTATTACTTGAGTGTCAAGGATTAGATAGAGGGAGATAGGCCACATGTAGTGCAGCACCGTGCCCCGCACCAACAGAGGGATACACCCCAGAGGGGCAGGGCTTCTGTGCTGACAGTCGAGTAGACCGACGCTACGGGTGACGGGTTAGCAGGTCTGTCTTCCTGTTCTTCTTTCCATCTTGTTGCGTGATTCTATTAGTACCTGCCAGGATATTGCTTGTGATTGCCTAGATAGCGTAGCTACCCTGTTCGCGACCGTGAAATCACGACCAGTAGGATTGTGTTGCTTCGACTTTGATTGCTGGGGGTTTGACCTAGTGGGGATGCGATCATTTTAATTTCGAGGACAAAATTTTTCTAAGGTGGGTAGGATTGTAACACCCAGTTTTCCAGATGAGGGTAATTTTGAAATTTTGTAATTTTAATTATTAATTATTGATATTTGATTCACATTATGATTTTTAGTGATTTTTAATAATTTTTAAACTATTTAAGAATTGATTTTAGTCATGACTTGTGATTTTGATGTACTGCTAGTGAAACCTGAGAGACTGCATGACCTAGAGCCTAACCATGTCATTATGATGACTTAATTATCATTTTTAGCCTAGGAATAGTTTGGTCATTTTGACTTATTTGAATTATTGGTGATTTGTTGAATTGGTGAATTCCAGTTTGACTTTGACTTGTTGAGACCTAGTGGACTAGCCTAGAATCTAACCCTAGCCATGGTGACCCTAGTCTAACTTGAGTTAACTTATTTTATTCATTAGAGAATAGTTTTAGAATGAGGGAATTTGGTTTAGTGGATTTTAGTCATGGCTTGTGAATTCATGAAATGACTTATGACTCAATGGTTTAATTGATCATGACTTAAGCCCATGGGCCATTTAGTGAACCCTAACCCTAATTATTGAACCTAAGAGCATCCACATAGGGATCCCCACCCTATTTAAATACTTGTTCATTAGGGCTTGCCTCTTTTTATCATTCCTACACTTGGAGAAAAGAGAGGTATTCTTTCCCCTTCAAAAAATTCCCATTTATTCATTTGATCTCCTTTTTTATCCTAGTCTTTTGCATTATGTTCTAATTTTGTATATTTAATATTTTTGGAGGTTAATCTCAGTTTTGGGCTCAATAGGAACATTTGGCCATCAAGAGGAACACCCCCATTTGGAGCTTTCTTGCAATTTTGCACCTATAGGCAAAACTTCTCAAATTGATTTAAATTTCTGTTTTCTTTGCATTTAGGGCTAGATCTAGGAGTCCCCTAGGTGTCCCTGAAATTTGGGTGAATTTCGTGTCCGTTTGGTGTCCGTATCGGACACGTGTCGTATGGTATGTTAGGTGTTCGACGAAATGCCTCAATGGATTGAATGTTAATGTTTTTTATGACAAATTATATATTTGGATAGCTCTTGATGTGTACATTAATTTTGTTGAGCACTGAGTTGGTTTTTATGCACTTTTCGTGTCCAAATCGGACACGTACCGCACGCACGATACTGCGCACAGGCCCGTGCGGCTGTCCTGCTGTTCGAGCGCCTTTGCGGATACGACATGACACGAGACACCATGAAAATTGGTGTGTGGGTGCGGGCACTGACTGACAGGACCCCCACAAAATTTCGTGGGTCCTCGTTGTCTGTGCACGAAGAAAACGAGGCTGTACTGTCTCGTGCCTGCTCATACACGCTGTGCGTGTCCCCTTCATTTCGGGGTTGACACAGGACGCGATAGTCCACCAGGACACGTGGAATTTGGTGAGGAGATGGGTCCCATATCTGACTCGACCCTCACCAAGTTTTGTGGCACTTGGTTGCGAGTCGAGGAAGTTCTCGTGCTCGCACCGAAATGCCCTGACACGCGCACACGCGATTTCGAGCCACTGATACGGCTTCGAAACTAGGACACGACACATCTTGGGGTTCGTACAGGCACTTGGACACGTTCTCCTAGTCTAGGTGGACACATGGGCATGACCACGACTTGTGTCGTATAACGTGTCGTGTCATAGCTCACTCTGCACCTCAGTACGAGGATTTTTCTTAGCTGAGTCATTTCTGTGTTGATTTTTGTTTGGACACGTTCGTGTCCAGTTTCCTGGACACGAACACATCCCCCACGACATGTGTAATGTATACCTACCCACTGCACACCTTGCTTGTCGACTTATTGGTTTTCTTCGATTTTTAAGGGTCGTTTACACTATTCACTGATACCTTATGTTCAAGTTCGAAATCCTGAATGTGATTCCTTTTAATCTGGTTTTAAATGCTATTTAAACCACTGATTTGTTTTCTACATGTGTAATAGGACTTGCTAGATTGGTTTTACGCATTAGTCGAGGCTTTGCACTATAGAATAGGATTTTGAATGGGTTGGGGGTGTCCAATGGGACTGGACTGAACACGCACAGTCCAGAAAAAATCATGATTTTCCATTGCTATTATAAACTGATTTTTAATGATGTTTTTTACTGTTTTATAACCCCCACATGATTGTTAGTATTTGGAAATGAAATATTTTGATTTCAATTTGGCTTTTGGGTTAAGAAAGGGGTTTTTGAACATTGAGATGGGTTTGAATGAATAACTGTTTATGTGTTCAGTTTTTTTAAATTTCTGAGAGTTCATTTCCCTTTTAAACAAATTTCTTCCTATTTAAATGTCATGTATATTCACCCACATGTGTAATAGATACTGATAATTAGTTTTTGTATGTTGGTTAAGGGTTGTGTTGAAGTTTGGATATCGAAGTTGGTATGGGACTGCATGTAAACTGATTTTTATACTCTGTTAAGACAGTTTGCTTCATGACATTCCTGGAACACACTCTTTGAACTGTCACATTCACTGTTATTTTCAGTTTCACACACTCAATGTATATTCACACACGCACACATCCTAATTGACACACTGTTTTCACACATATTGTACTTGTCACAAAACTGATTTGAGCCTACCAACACATACAGATTTTGATGAAACTAAACTGAGAACAGCCCTTCCATTCATATCACCCTACACTCTTGTTTTCAGAATTTTCATAGACTCACACCCACTGCCACACATTGTTTTAACCTTCTAGACTAACACCACAACTGAAATCAATATATGAACACTATTTTTTTAATATGACACACTGTTAAACTGTCATTCCTGATTTCCCACACATACACATTCCTATCTAAAGTTTTGAGAATACAGGAACACTCTAGCTTAGGTTGTATACATACCACTCTACCCACACACACCCTCACATGTATTGACACACACTCTTTTGCATGTTTCCAGATTTCCTAAGCTATTGACACATGGGTTTCCAGATTACACACCACATCACTCACACACATTTGTTCCCTGTCACACACACACTCAATGTTCTATTCATACACACACACACAAAACTGATTTTGACACACTGTTTTAACTGTCATTTAAATTCCTGAGTACACACACATGAACTATAATAACACTCTCATGACACTTGTTATACATAACCCTCTTGTACTCACACACACACACACACACATGAACACAAACGCACATGTGGCCCTTTCCTATCCTTCAATGTATATGGGTATATATATATATGTGTGTGTATATATATATATATATATGTGACACATATATTATCATGTATCCTATATATTATATTGTGTGTACTATTTTATAATTAGATACATATATGTTAAAATGTGTATATGCAGATATGTGTTTGCTATAGGTAATATAGCCTATGGGCCTATAGCCTAGGGCTCATTACCTATGAGTGCGGCTTGAATGCCAGTATAGGGTATAGTTGACTTGTATAACCTAGATGTGGTGTGTGCTTGCTAGTCTAGGCTTGGTTAGGCCTAGTGAGACTTGACTAGACTAAGTTTTACCTAGTTGACTTAGGTTGACTAGTCCAGGTTGACTAGAGTTGACCAAAAGTCAACATTAGTCTAGATGTGACCAATTGACCTAGTTTGACTAGAGTATTGACTTGGGTTGACCCAGAGTTGACCAAGTTTGACTTGGACCTAGTTTGACCTAGACAGTTGACCAGGTTTGACTTAGAGTTGACCTTGACCTAGATTGACCTAGAAGTCATGTAGATTGCATCATAAAATCAATTACCTTGTTTTAAACACATTATAACCTGTACTGTTCTATTTAGGACACTGTGACTCCGGTGCAGACATCTGACATTACACTACTCTTTTCAGAGTATCAGACGAGTACATTCTCTGATAGTTCTCTCATTTACTTGTCAATTACTGTATTTTAGTTCTAGTTAGTTGTATGCGATTCTCTGTTACAACACGTGTGGATATTTCTGGATTCATGTATACGACACACTTTTATTTTCTGGCCTCTATTACTGGTATCATCTTTATTACTGGAATCACCTACTGGAATCATTTAACTGGAATCATTTACTGGTATCATTATATTTTGGCTGGACTCATCTTGAATCATTGTGTCAGAATTCTGGATTCACTTGCTGGGAGGGGAAATACTAGAGTGAGACATGTAGACATACCCCAGTCTGGAATCTCCCTACGGGAATCTACTGGAAGCATAGCCATCTCTCGCCTGATCAGTGAGGGATGTGCCTGATTACCCACAACCGTTTACATGTCGAACTCGGTATTTTAAAACACACTGCTAGAGTATAGGCTGGACTCACCCTGGAATCGTTGATCACTATAACTGGAATCGTCCCTTACTGGATTCATCTTGTATTAGATTCATCCCGTACTGGATTTATATAGGTTTTATACTGGTTACATTTTCTGTCTGGACTTTATATCATATTACCCTAGTTCAGCTAGTTCTATTTTTACAGTCTTCATTGCTATGATTCTTCTCTTGTTTAGTATTTACTTCCCTTGTACCTTATATCTCTTTATTACCATCACCTGAATATAAACTGCCATTTTTATCAATATAACTGTCTATAACTGCTGTATAGTTCTCTGTCAATTACTTGGGTTTTCTAGATGAGATGTGCTCGTTCCTGTCCTGACTGGACCTGTTGAAAATTTTACAGATGATTGCCTTAAGGACACATGTCCTACAGTTTACAGACCAGGAGATGGCTTAGCTACCTATGGCCCCGACACTCAGGAGTGATCGGGAGTTTAGTTAGTCTGTCTTGTTTTAGTTTTCCTGTTTAGATCTGGAGTTGTATATAGAGATTTGAGACTTGAGATGTATTGAGATTGTTTGAGTTTGTTGTTATTTTTTTTATTAGTAGTTTTGTTGTCTTCAATTTCTCAGTTATATTCGGTGTTATCTTATCGTGCTTAGACTGTGATTGAGTTATACCATATCTTATACATGTCCTCCGTTCGGAGTTGATCTTGATGAGTACACTATATACTGCATGAGTTGATGGTTAGTTAGAGACTTAGAACAGCATTCTACCGCCGACACTGCGGCGTAGGCTGGCCGCTGTTACGTACTTGTACCCTCACAGTGGGTGCGGGTCGTGACATTGCCCAGGACAGACAGAAGCATTGGACAGATAGCAGCCGACGGCCGTTGGAGTTTGAAGAAGGAGACAGTGTGTTCGTGAAGATCTCCCCTACCAGAGGGACCATCCATTTCAGCAGAGCAGGAAAGCTAAGCCCCAGGTATATCGGTCCTTTTGAAGTACTGAACAGGATTGGAGAAGTAGCTTATCGGGTGGATCTACCCCCAAGTCTCGAAGGTGTCCACAACGTCTTCCATGTTTTGCAGCTGAGACGCTACATCCCAGACCCGAGCCACATCTTGGACCATTCGAAGTTAGAAATTTGACCCAGCCTCACAGTGCCAGAGAAGCCAGTGGCAATTTTGGACAGAGGAGAGAAGAGAACCAGGAATTCTGTCACGCCATTAGTCAGAGTTATGTGGCGGCACAACCCCCCAGGCGAGTCTACCTGGGAACGAGAAGATGAGATGCGGGAGCAGTATCCGTATCTGTTTGAAACTTGAGGTAATTTTCCTAACCCTGCCTTTAATTTCGAGGACAAAATTTTCTAAGGAGGAAAGGTTGTAAAATCCTGATTTTCGAATTATTGGATTTTCGTCAGTGGTTGAGTTTTTGTTGCAGCAGTGTTCCGTAGTTAGATAATTAGTGTAGTTATTGTTATTATTATTATTATTATTATTATTATAGTCGAATCAGGAAAATATTATTTTAAAAATCAATTATTGGATTTTTGTGTATGGCCTATCCCGATCTCGTGTCCGGGGTCCGACCCCGAGTCCGGACACCAGACCCCATTTTTCGAACCCACCATTGGTTTTTACATTAAAAACCTAAATTTATATAAACCCAAAAACTATTGTCCCCACTCGGCCGGGACCTGTCCCCCACGACCTGGCCAAGCCCTCCAATTTCTCCACATAACTCTCATCTTCCCCCACTTCTTCTTCTCCTTTTTCCTTAAGAGCCCACCTCCAGCTCTCTCTCTCTCTCCCCTCATTCTCATTCCCTCTCACTCTTTCTCTCACTCTCAAACCCTTTCCCACACTCTCCATAGCCCCTCTCGTGCCCTAGCCGCCGTGCCCGCCCGGCCAACTCTGCTTCCCGGCGATCCCGACCTGCCGACTCCCGTGCGCCGGACCCCCGCTCCCGCCTCCTACCAGAGCGCCGCCCACGTGCCGTTCCCGAAGCCACGTACCGTTCCCCGAGGCCACGCCCGCCTCCGCCCGAGCCTTCCGCGGCCGCCTTCCCCCGACGTCCCCCTTGCCCGTCCGGCCAGCGCCTTCCGTCGGCCAGATCCGCCCCCGGCGACCCCGAGTCCCCCGTGCCGTTTCGGCCAGCACCTCCCCGACGACCCCCTCGAGCCCTGTCGGCTCCGCCCAGCGCTTTCCCGAGTTTCGCAGTGCTCCGCCTGCGCCGAAGCCGTGCGCCGCCCCTGTTCCAGACCTTCGGGCCCCAATCCGCGCATTCCAGTGCTGCCCCGTGGCCACTACCCCCTGTGGCTGGGCTGTTCCGATCCGATTTCCACTGTCCGCGTGTTCCTGGACTGTTCTAAGTCGGCACGGATTTTTTTTCTATTTCTTGCATCTGAGAGCTCTAGCAGAGCAACTGAGGTATAATCTCGTGTCCCTGTGTCCCTCTCGTAGCTTAGTCAATGATGACACGGTCCCGACCCCGTTACGGGGGCTTTAGTTAATTGCGTTAGGGGATACGCGTTATTTTGGATCGGACTCTTGTTTACGTTGCGGCTTATTTCTCTTTTAGTGTGGACTTTTTCTTTTAGTTCTGTGGTTATTTACTTTTGGGTTGATTATTCATTATAGTTGTGGCTTATATTTTTTCCCCTAAGTTTGGATATTCAATTTTGGGATGTTGTGGTTATGTGTTGGATAGAATTTGCAAGGTTGGAGCTATATGTATGTCCATACCGGATTTTCGTTGTATCGTCTCGTGGCTAGGCTGTCCTAGTTACAGAGGAGATGCTGCCCAAATTTTCAATAAAATCTTTTCAAATAATATTATTTAATTAGGTTCATTAAATTAAAATCTATTTTCAAATCCGATCTTTGCAAATGATTTACAAAATTGGTTTTGTTGGTTTTAAATGCAGTTTTGTGAGTTTTGTATCCCTTGTTAGGCGACGACCATATCGGTCGGATGAGCCTCGGCAAAACGCAAATGCTACAGGGAATTCCTGTACGTTGAGGCGTTAGCCAGCAACGTGAGATTGCATGACTAAGTCTGAGACGCCATTTTATGTAAAATTATATTTAATTTATATTATGTTTATTTTTAGAACTAGTTACTGGCCTCTAGTATTTTGGGTGCAGGGCTTCGGCCTCCTGACTGGACCGCTTCACGGCATTCAGAGCTCGCCTCAATTTTTTATATTAAATTAATTAATTTTTATAAGGGCATAAGCCCAGTTTTATTTTTTATTTTTTTGTGGCCCTGTATTGTGTAGCTTAGGTTTTCTATTTCTTTTCTGGGTTGGATATTTGCGTTGCTAGACGCATAAATTATAACTGGGTATTAATTATTTCGTACAAAATTAATAAAAAAATTTCATAGTAAGTTAAGGAATTAAGATTCCTAATAATTTAAACAACTTCATATTTTCTCACTTAAAAGACCATTTAGTTTTATATATATTATTAAAAATACAAAGTTTTGCCAATTAAAATGTAATTGCTATTTTTTCAATAAATCAATAATCGGTTATTCCGTATATTGATAACCAATATAGGTTACGACGTTAGATGGATTTTGTTAGATTAATTAAATAACTTAAAACTTGACTAGGGTCTGTTTCTAGAAATTGCAACTAGCACACCTAGATTTGACTCATCTATGGTTCTAAGTCAGGATTCTCGACTGTAGGATTTCGAGGACGTACTTGACTTCCTTTCTGGAACTGACATCCCAATCCAGTCATACAAACAAAGGCAAGTTACGGTTATGTTTTCTTGTATTTTATTTAGTAATTGTCATAATTGCATGCTTAAACCACATTGCTACACGAAACTCTCTCCTTGAGTTCAATTATTGATTGTGGAGATATTGGAGGAGTAGTGTAGCATTTATGACCAAACCTCATATTGCATATTATGTGAGCTTACCCCTCTTACACACGGGGATAGCCCGTATCGCATCGCTAGGATGCTATTGTACAACCCAAGCCGGTCATAGACGTTACCTATTCAAATCACATTGTTTCAAATATTGAATTGCTGGAAAATATTGTTCAAAGTATTTCAACTGTTTAAAATTGTATCTTTCCATTATTACTTACAATGTCGGATTATGTACTCGTACTTGGTCCTTTCCTTACTGGATCCCCCCCATAGGTGATGTTGATGATGCTGAGCTATTGTTCAATAGCTACTATGACCCGGTATTATATCCTGTGGTGTTGCCAGAGTCTCCCTTGGAGGACGCAGAACCGGAGGCTGATGAGCCGACCGTCTAGCTAGTTACTTTCCAGTTTTCTAGTTTTATTTTATTGGAGTTTGTTTATTTAAATTTAGTACTTTATTTTAGTACTTTCATTTTCAGTTGTACTTCTCTTTGTTGAATGTTAAAAATTTTAAATTTTTTTGTATATTTAAGTTATGACAAATGTATAAATGTTGTTGTGAATACCTGTATATAGAACAGCTTACTGCCGCCGTCTCACAACGGTGCAGGCTGGGCATGATCCGGTTCGACCAAATAATTTGGGATCGGGTCGTGACAAAAAGAGTGGAGAATGTCTTCGTATAGCTGCTAGATACAAGAAAATAAAGTTTAGGGGCTTGGAAATAGGTATTCCCAAAAGCCAGGGTTAGGGTTTTAGGGTTCGATCGGCTGGGTTTGAGGTGGAAGATGAAGAGAATAGAGAAAGGGGGGATTTCTATTCAATATTGTTTAAATGAAAAAGACCCCACAGAGTTTGGGCCGAACTCGGTCAGAGTTCGGCCACTTTATTTTTAGTTCATTTATGAGTTATGAATTTTAGAAACAGCTTAATAACTTTTAACTCTTCGATTTAATTAGTATTCATCACATTGGGTTACCTGTAGGAGCCGGATCCCAGCTAGCGGTAGTCCGAAGACACTTGGCACTGTGTCGCTTAGGTTTTTATGTTTTATTGACAGAAGGACCCTTGAAGCTTGTACCCAAAATAATTTCAACTAATAAATCTCAGAATATCGAGTTTGAAGTATTCTTATTAATCATAACATATTATGATTCTGGAAATTCAAGTATGCCTAACTCTCGACGCAGATAATTGAAACGGTATTCAGCTAGCGATTTTGTGAAAATGTCCGCAATTGATGATATGTGTCAATAAATTCTAAGCATATGTCCCCGTGTTATTGGTGACCTCGTAAGAAATGATATCGTATTTCTATGTGCTTTGTGCGTGAGTGACATACTGGGTTCTTAGTCAGGTTAATCGTGCTAGTATTGTCACAATAAATGGGAATCTTTGTGTAGTACAGATTATAGTCTTCTAGGGTTTACTTCATCCATAAAATCTGAGCACAACAACGTCCTGCGACGACATACACAATCTCAGTTGTTGATAATGCTACAGAATTTTGCTTCTTGCTAAACTAGGAGACTAAAGCTTTCCCTAGGAAATGACATGTACCGCTGATATTTTTACGGTCTACTTTGCATACAGCAAAATTAGCATCTGAGTAACCAATTAGGTTAAAAGATGTGGTTTTGGGATACCATAAGCCGACTGTAGAAGTCCCTTTAAGGTATCGAAAGATACGCAAAATGGCACATAGGTGTGATTCCTTAGAATTAGCTTGATATCGTGCACAAATGTAAATACTGAACATAATATTAGGACGACTAGAAGTTAAGTAAAGTAAACTACCAATCATACTTTGATACTTATGTTGGTCGACTGGTTTGCCACTTTCATCAATATCGAGTCATGTTGATATAGCCATTGGTGTGCCAATAGGCTTTACATTGTCAAAGTCATACTTCTTTAATAAATCCTTCTTGTACTTGGCTTGATTGATGAATGTTTCCTATGAGTGTTATTGGACCTGAAGTCCATGGAAGTAGTTGAGCTCTTCCATTATACTCATTAAATTCATTCTGTAAACACTTAGCAAAATCTTGACAGATTTTTTCATTAGTAGAACCAAAAATAGTGTCGTCAACATAAACTTGCACAAGTAAAATACTATCATCTGAAGATTTAATAAATAAAGTTGTATCAATTCTTCCTTTTAAAAAGTTATTTTAAAGTAGGAAAGCATTTAGACGTTCATACCAAGCACGTGGTACTTGTTTGAGTCCATAGAGAGCTTTTCTAAGCTTGAAAACGTGAGCGGGTTGTTGAAAATCTTCAAAACCAGGGGACTATTTCACAAAAACTTCTTCCTTTAAAAATCTATTTAAAAATGCACTTTTTTACATCAATTTGGAAAAGTTTGAAATCATGAAAATATACAAATGCACAAAACATGCTAATGACTTCTAGTCTAGCAATAGGAGCATATGTTTCGTCATAATCAATCCCTTTTTCTTAATTATAATCGTGTACCACTAGACGTGCTTTGTTGCATAGAACTTGTCCATCCTCACTAAGTTTATTTTGGAACACCCATTTGGTACCAATTATCGATTGACCAATAGGTTTCGGAACAAGTTCCCAAACTTGGTTTCTCTTAAATTGATTAAGCTCTTACATGGCATCAATCCAAAATTCACCATTAAAAGTATTTGCTACTGTCTTATGTTCTACTTGAGAAATAAATGCTATATTTGCTACTATATCTAGTAGAAGAACGTGTACTTACGCCTTTGGAATCCTTTCAAACCACAATTCATAAAGGGTTTTCTTCGAGATAGGTCGAATTAACTCCCTTTTAAAATATGACAGACTGTACTAACAGCTTTTGTCCAAAATATTTTGGAAGATTATGCTGGTTTAGCATGATTCTAGCCATTTTGCTTAGAGTACGATTCTTTCGCTCCATAACACCATTCCGTTGAGGAGTTCTAGGACAGAAAAAATTGTGCTAGTATCCACTATCATCACAAAATATTTTGAAATCGACATTTATAAATTCGCCACCATGATCACTTCGGATTCGAGTAATCATGAAGCCTTTTTTGTTTTGTACATTTTTGCAAAATAATTGAAATCCAAAAGTGGCATCACTTTTGTTTGATAAAAAGAAAATTCATGTATAGCGAGAGAAATTGTCTGCTATAACAAAAGCGTAGAATTTACCATCAAGACTGGCGACTCTACTAGGACTAAATAAATTCATATGAATTAACTGCAAAGGTCTGGACGTACTTACAACGTTGATGGATTTAAAGGATGACCTAGTTGCTTTGTTCTTTTCACAGTCAGCACATACAATATCTCTCTTGATTGCAATTTTTGGGAGTCCTTTTACCAGCTTTTTGGTACATAGCCGTAAGATAGTATCCATATTTGCATGTCCTAGCCTCATGTGTCATAGCCAGCTTTCACCATGTTTGGCTAATAGGCACTTTCCTGCATTGTTAGTACTCTTTAAAAAGAAAACATAAATGTTGTCTTCCCTATTCCTTTTATATACGGAATTACCGAATGACATTTCATAGATAGAACATTTGTCTTTCACAAAGTTGATACCATAAGAATTATTTGCCAGGTGACTTACGCTCAATAGATTATGTTTCAACTTCGTGACTAGACAGATGTAACCCTACTTTCTCTAAAATAAAGAATTGGTTATTATTCTCTATCATGATTGTTTATTTAATTTTTTTAGAATATTTAGATTATTTTAGAGGTAGACATTTCTCTTATTAGTTAGATATTATTCCTCTATTTACATTTCGAATATTTTGCATTCCTATAGTTTAATTATTCTGCCATTTCTATTAGTCTCAGCCCATGAGATTTCCTATCAAACCAATTTGAGCCAACCTATATTCCTCAAGCCCAACTCACTTTTAGCCAAGCCCATCAGCCTTTTTTTGAAATCCTATTGAACCAAGCCCATTAACTTCCTTGCAACCAGTTATTTGGGCCCAGCCTAAAGCCTATAAGGAACCCAAACCCATTAAACCCTATTAACCATTCAATCTTTAACCCGTTCGTTTTAAATCAACTTCTTATAAATTCGAGTTCTTCTCCGGCAACGGTCGAGTGGAGCAGTGAGGTGCTGCTCTCGGCGGTGAGGCCACAACCATCTCTCGATTTCTTTGGAGAAGCCAGAAGCTTCCTGTACAACGCCTCACACTGGCCTATCTCCAACGTACGTCGGCCACCGACTTAGATCGACCAGATCCCCGCGTCCGCCTCTAACCGCTGGCGCCTGTCACGACCCACACCTGGATATTCGGACATGAGTGCGTGGGCCACGCCTAGTGTCACGACCCGATCCCAAATTATTAGGTCGAACCGGATTATGCCCAGCCTGTACCATTGTGAGACGGCGACAGTAAGCTGTTCTATATGCAGGTGTTCACAACAACATTTATACATTTGTCACAACTTAAATATACGGAAATTTTAAAAACTTTTTATTCAACAATTGAAAGGTACAACTGGAATTGAAAGTACTGAAATAAAGTACTGAATTCAAATCAACAAACTCCAATACAATAAAACTAGATAAGTGAAAAGCAACTAGCTAGACAGTCGGCTCATCAGCCTCTGGTTTTGTGTCCTCCAAGGGGGACTCTGACAACACCACATGATACAATATCGGGTTATAGTAGCTATTGAACAATAGCTCAGCATCATCAACATCACCTATGGGAGGGATACAGTCAGGAAATGAGCAAGTACGAGTACATAATCCGACATTCTAAGTAATAATGGAAAGATACAATTTTAAATAGTTGATATACTTTGAACAATATTTTTCAGCAATTTTCAGCAATTCAATATTTGAAACAATATGATTTGAATAGGTAACGTCTATGACCGGCTTGGGTTGTACAATAGCATCCTAGCGATGCGATACGGTCTATCCCCGTGTGTAAGAGGGATAAGCTTGCGCAATAATACAATATGAGGGTTTGGTCATAAACGCTACACTACTCCCCCAATATTCCCACAATCAATAATTGAACTCAAGGAGAGAGTTCCGTGTAGCAATGTGGTTTAAGCATGCAATCATGACAATTACTAAATAAAATGCAAGAAAATATAACCGTAACTTGTCTTTGTTTGTATGACTGGATTGGGATGTAAGTGCCGGGAAGGAAGTCAAGTACGTCCTCGAAATCCTACAGTTGAGAATTCTGACTTAGAAACATAGATGAGCCAAATCTAGGTGTGCTAGCTACAATTTTTAGAAACAGGTCCTATTCCAGTTTTAAGTTATTTAATTAATCTAGCAAAAATCGTCTAACGTCGTAAACTATATTGGTTATCAATTTACGGAATAACCGATTACTGATTTATTAGGGAAAATAGCAATTTTTGATTATTTTGTAAAACTTTGTATTTTTTTAATAATATATATAAAACTAAATGGTCTTTTAAGTGAGAAAATATGAAGTTGTTTAAATTATTAGGAATCTTAATTCATTAACTTAATATGAGAAAATCTTATTAATTTGTACAAAATAATTAATACCCAATTATAATTTATACGTCTAGCTACGCAAATATCCAACCCAGAAAAGAAATAGAAAATCTAAGCTACACAATACAGGGTCACAGAAAAATAAAAGAAAACTGGGCTTATGCCCTTACAACAAATTAATTAATTTAATTTAAAACTGAGGCGAGCTCTGAATGCCGTGAAGCGGTCCAGTCAGGAGGCCGAAGTCCTGCACCCAAAATACTAGAGGCCAGTAACTAGTTCTAAAAATAAACATAATATAAATTAAATATAATTTTGCAGAAAATGATGTCTCAGACTTGGTCATGCAATCTCACGTTGCTGGCTAACGCCTCAACGTACAGGAATTCCCTGTAACATTTGCGTGTCGCCGAAGCTCATCCGACCTATGCAGTCGTCGCCTGACGGGGATACAGAAAACTAACCAACCAACACTTAAAAACAAATCAAAACCAATGAAACCATTTTCAAAGGCCGGGGTTTTGGAAAATAGGTTTTGCTTACTAAAATAATATTTTAAATACATTTAAGAAAAATTGGGCAGTACCTCCTCTGTAACTAGGACTACCTAGTACCGTTCCACACCCAAAAGAATATCCCAAACCAGGGAGACAACCACAGCATCCCAAAGAAACATCCAACCCAAAAGAAAATAAACACACAGCACATAAGGAAAAGTCCACACTAAAAGAGAAACTAAGCCGCAACGTAAACAACAGTCCGATCCAAAATAACGCGTATCCCCTAACACAATTAACTAAAACCGATCCCCATTACGAGGTCGGGACCGTGTCATCATTGACTAAGCTACATGAGGGACACAGGGACACGGGATTATACCTCAGTTGTTCGGCTAGAGCTCTCAGATGCAAGAAATAGAAAAAGAAATAATCCGTGCCGACTTAGAACAGTCCAGGAATACGCGGACAGCGGAAATCGGCTCAGAACAGCCCGGCCACAGGGGCAGTGGCCACGGGGCAGCGCTGAAATGTGCGGATTGGGACCCGAGGGTCTGGAACAGGGGCGGCCAGAAACTCGGGCACGCCGGGAAGGCGCTGGCCAAACGGCAAGGGGCTCGGGGGGTTGCCGGGGAGGCACTGGTCGAACGGGCACGGGGGTCGCCGGGGGCGCTGGCCGGACGGGCACGGGGGTCGCCGGGGGCGCTGGCCGAACGGGCTCGGGGGTCGTCGGGGGTTGCCGAGATCCGGCGCACGGGAGCCGCGCGGGGCGGACGAGGCAGGGCGCGGCCTCGGGAGGCGGGCGCGCAGGCGAAGGCACCGGGGAGGCGCTGGCCTCGGGTCGGAGGCGGGCGCGGGGTCGAGCGGTGGGCACGGAAGCCGCTGGGGGTCGAGATCGTCGGGAAGCGGAGCTGGCCGGGCGGGCACGACGGCTAGGACACGGGAGGGCTCTGGAGAGTGTGGGGAAAGGGTTTGAGAGTGAGAGAAAGAGTAAGAGGTAATGAGAATGAGGGGAGAAAGAGAGCTGGAGGTGGGCTGTTAAGGAAAAATAAAAAGAAGAAGTGGAGGTAGAAGAGAGTTATGTGGAGAAGTTGGGGTTGTCACGACCCGCACCCGCTATAAGGGCACGTGCACGTGACAACGCCCAGCCCTCACCGTAAAAACGGCATGGAACGCTGTAGGTTTTTCTACTCTAAACAGTTTATATATATATCAAAAATCTGTCGAGAATATGGTCAACTCCGAACGGAGGACAAGCAATGAATATATATGAGTACTCAATCACAACTCTAAGATAACAAAGTAAAGACTGAAAGATAAAGACAACAAGACGATAATAAAATAATAACCTGTCAAGTCCAACACAAAAATATATACAAGTCCAAGTCTCTAATACAATCCATAATAATAACAGTCTCAAAAGTAGCTGGAGACAAAGTCCAGTACAAAAGACCTACTCTAACTAAGCAAGTGGTAAGGTCTCGTCAGGCGGAGCTAAGCCCTGCTGGACCAAAGTCTCCAAGTCTACGCCCACTACGTCATCCGGACCGTAGTAGGTACAATAATCTCCCTCGTCGACATCTGTAATATTTGTCAACATATCCTGTCAGGATGGAACGAGTACAATCTACTAACAACAATTCACAAGATATGACAAAAGCTATGAGACTGTAAATAGAGAGTATATACAAGAAAATTATGGAATGTACATGTGAGTATCATGGCAAGGTAAGCTGTAAATCTAGAGCTAGAACAAGGCAAGTAAACTGATCATGGCATGTACAAGAATCAAGAATCAAGAATCATATATCTAGGTGTGTGAGTACTAGTTTCAACATGTGGCCGGCTTGGGTCTGCACAAGGTCTACTGGCCTGGTTAATTATACGTGGAGTGTATGATTAACACTCACAAGGTCTACAAGAATAACAAGGTGGATAATGACCACATGTCTACACTAGTGCTCCCCGTCCCCGACTGGTAGAGTGGATC